>JANUFV010127226.1:0-23641 GCA_024757865.1 Epizoanthus scotinus | reverse complement strand
ATACAGCTTGGTTAGATATGTTCGAACAGTGCTGACCCGAGAATAGTGTCCGAAAGGTGTGCAATAAAGCTTGAATTTCAGTCGAACTGCAAACTTGTGTCATGGGTGTCCCTCGTTCCCAGGCACTTCTCTTTCTCGGGACAGAGAAGAGCCTGGGAACAAGCTTGGTCGCTTAGGTCTGTGCGACGTGGCAGTTTGAAATAACATGAAAATCAGACAAGGGCGAGAGAGGAGGGAGAAACAAACACCGTAAGGTTGGAAACAGGGCGTAAAAACTGTTTCTACCCTATCACAATTAGGACATTTATGGGGCAGATTTTAAAATACAATTCGAAAATATTTTTTCAGCAAAGTCGAGAAAACCAATCGTTTGAAAAAATATATAGCCCTGCGACGTAAGGGACCATGCAAGGGGCCGGAGCAGAAAGGGACGGGACAGACACTTCTTTTTGGCAGTATGGAAGCAGGGCACAAAGATTTTTGAAGTTTTTAGAATTGAATTTAGTACAAATGATATAAATCTATATGGTGTGGTGGAACCATACTCCCCCACAAAACTCATAGTTTCTTCTATCCTACGAAGAGTGTGCAATGCTGATCATTGATTGTCACTGATCTTGTAGTTAGCCTTGAAATCAACGCTCATTCTGCTTCTGCTCGTCCAAAGCCTCCAAATGAGCACCTTTTGCACATGCTTTATAATTGGTGACACTTTCACGCCTTGTATTAGATCCATGGTCGTCTCTTACCTGCTCTGATTCTGTGCGCTCTATACATGTGGCATCGCTACAAGAATCCACCGTTTTTCTATGCTGCTGTCATAACGTAAGTGGTTAGCATCTCTTGTAATATTCGTCGCACCTCGCTTGGTCGTTCCACTAGAAAAACACCTCTCTTACGTTCATGTTCTGAAGATTGTGTCTGCATACTTTCTGGATTTTCTGACTGCATTTTGGTCTTTACTTATGTTTGATGCGTTTATGTTGGAATGCCATACTTTGAGTGCATCGGTCTTGCTTCCTTTCTTTATTCGAACATTGTTGATCTTTTTAAAATCAAATTTCGTCCCTAACAACTCTCCTATTGTTACAACTGTGGTGATAATTTCGTCTCTGGATATAAACCAACAATTAGAACATTGTCGTTATCCTTCTGTGATTTTTGCTAAGTTGAGGATCAAAAACTAGACTTCTGGTTCCGATAGTTTTACTTTTGAAAGTTGAAATATGATTTCATCATCTCGGAATAAAACGGACGGCGGCATAAAAATAACATTGTCTGATTCATCATTAGAATAATTATTCGCTTTTCTATCCACGTTTCTATCAACTCAGACCATACATCGAAGGATGATCGAAGCGAAGGACGCGGAATGCAAACCCACCACTTCTCACGACGCCGACTTGTAGCAAAGATATTTTATGTTTAAATGCCATATATTTTGCATCCAACTTCTTACTCTAAAAGTTATCGTTAGCTTTAGTGTGTAAATATGTGGTATGTCATACGGCCACCTTCTGGTGCTGATGTTTAAATAATGTATTTTATATTTTATATTTTATGTTTAAAAAATGTACAATGTTTAAAGAAGGTAAAATGTTTAAATAATGTAAAAGATAGTCCCGCCGCGACTCCTCAGCATGTCTCACCAAACACAACAAAAATCTATTGATCTCACTTGCCGTGAAACAATGTATCCTAGAGACAAGATTTCGAACACAATGCGACCACTTTCTTCCAGAGCAATATCGCCATGCCAATAATGAGATAAGAAATGTATATCGTACAGATTTGTACGACATCTTCCGATGGTACATGAATGGAGTAGAAATTAATGCTACTAGTAAGTATTTAAAAATTGTATTTGACACCTGTACATTTTCTTTCTAAAATTGTAATGTATATATTTATTCATTATACATATTTGATGAAGAGTCCGAGAGTGTTACTAGCGTGTAGCAGCCGTATAAAAAAATTTTGTTTGAATTTTGTATATAAACACTAAATACACGTACCTAATTATTCGCCTACATTGTTGTTATGAGATAAAATAAGTGTGGTGAGAGTACCCTTATTAGCAGTTTATCTTCATTTTGTTCTCACAACCTTTTACACAATGCACTCCCAGACTCTGGCTGTGCTTTCTTTTACAAGGAAAAGACAAGTCTTTAACTTTGGTAATATCCACCAAAGATCTGGTAAACCGAAATACCTTACCGTTACAACCATAGTTTCTTCCACCCTACGAAGAGTGTTCGATGTTGGTCATTGATCTCTTCTCTTATTTTGAAGTTACACGCTCGTTGTTCGATGTTGAACACGCTCGTTTGGCAATTGCTTATCAACTTGTTTCTCCTTTCCATCTGTCAAGAACATTGGTGTCCTGTTTGGCGAATCTCTCTCACTGAAACTTTAAAACAACGATGGAATTGGCGTTTGGCATAACAGCATGCGGTTGTTGAACAGAAAATTAATGATTTACAATAAAGCGTCGGCCAGATCGCCGCGGCCGGCATCTCGCAGTGCGTCGGCAAGTACTTGTCTCGTTGCGTTTCTTACTTTAAATAATTTAAATATTAAATACAGAAAGATGGGTTAAACATTGTTGCTCCTGCGAAAATCAGAAGCCCTGAACCTTCTTTTCCATGTTCCCTCATGTCATGAGCCGCAACATTAATGAAAGAGTTGTCGTTCCTTTGTTGCTAAAGTTTGTTGACAACCTCCATAAGGTGTGATTGCGCTTTGAACTGTGGATGTGCTCTGGACTGTGTGTGTTCTTTTATAAATTTTCCAGCTGAAAAGTTCTAAAATAGATTTTCACTTCTATTTCCTCGAGGCGGCAAGTGCTGAACATGAACTACCAACATTTGTCGTGTCAGCTTATCTGCAATTGCCAGATTCGAGAACCATGAGAACCATGAGAAGCTTGTCATCATCGCTGCTACCAATCTCCTTCAATCTCGTGTAGTTGTTTCCTTCGTTGAATTTCATTGCCTCTTTCATGATTTCTTTCGCTACTTCAATGAAAAATTTAAACATTGATGTGGTAATTGAACTTCTATGATCACAATTGGTTTGCACGGATTCTCTTAAAGCTAGGAGATATTAAAGGTAAACTTCTCTCCATACTTTATTCCGGATAACTAATGCTTTTTGATCTACATTTTCTGTGTTTTGTCCATCGACGCTTGTTCTGCTTCTGCTCGTCCAAAGCCTCAAATGAGCACCTGTTGCACATGCTTTAGAATTTTAGACACCTTCATCTCTAGTAACATTGCATTCTTCCTCTAATTGGTATATACAAAATATAAAATGTTGTCTTGTTGTGAAACTTGAGAACAAGAGTCTGGCCTATTTTGTTTTGAAATCGTTCTTTATCTTCTCAAGTGCTTGTGCGAGTCTTTCAAGGAATCAAACATGTTGGAGTTCTACTAAAAAAATGAACACCTCTCTGACGTTCATATTCGTGGAGATTGTGCCAGCATTACTAACATCTACTGTTGTCGTCGATTTGGTTGCATTGGTGATCGGGTTTGCTGTTGTTGTGGACGTGGTTTATGGGCACTGTCCAATCCTTGCTTCAATTCTTTGATAACTCTGTCGTTTCCATCGAAGCAGCACTTTGAACAAAGCATACATGCACTGACCATCTCTTGGAGGTAATTTCAACTCCTTCCTGGTTGCATCCTGAATGAAACTCAAGATCTCTTACCGTGTCGTTGACACGTGAACTTTCCTATTGTTACAACTGTGGCGATCATTTCGTTTATTCTACTGTGATTCTGTGATTTTTTCTAAGTCTCGGATCGAAAATTCGACTCCGGTTCCGGGAGTTTTACCTTATGCTGAAGTTGCAACATGATTTCATATGTTGAGGTACTTTAAAAAACCACTGTTCTCAACATTGCTACACATTGGTACCGATTCCTCGGGCAAATACTTGTAAATAACTATATATAATGCTCGTAACCAACGTGTCCCAATGCCCGTGGTACAACCGTAAAAATTTATGTTTAAATAACTTAAAATGTTTTTAAATAACGTAAAATGTTTAAATAACGTAAAATGTTTAAATAATCTTCTTTATTTTGTCAAAATCGATGCGTTTGTTTAAAATTTGATAAATGTTTGATGTCTAGTGTTTGTAAATTTTGACTTGTGGTATTTTCCCTATAAAGTCCCAGGATTTCCTCTTCTTCTAATTTTTCATGATGTTCTCACAGTTTGCGCGAGAACCTTTCATGCTGCATCGTATGCAACAGTTGGTAACCATGTCTCCTTAGCATAATCGAAAACGAAGATCCAAGTCGAAAACGAATTCTCTGTGATTGCTACTTCTTAACACATGACTTTTCTTCCAAAGAGAAGATGCTAGCGCGAAGGAGGTTAATCATGGGGGTTTTTCTTCTTTCATTATATGTCTTCCCTTTGGTCAGGTCGCAATCATGGCCATGCCAATAATATGCTCTTGATGATCCAGCACCATCGTTCATTCTGAACTCCGCCTAGTTCTATCGATTTGATTTTTGAGCTTTGGGTACTTGTTCTGTTTCCTTCTGAACTCAGAAGCAATTTTTTTAACAGCTTTGGTAGTTCACACTTCATGTTGTGTTGGCTGGTCGCCAGGCTGACAGTGTTTACATCGCAAACAGTGTTCTGTCGCACCTCGCACTTCTCTTCTGTTCTCTCCCGAAGGGCATCCTCTTTCATTCCTAACTATAGCGAGATCTTTTTTTTCATGAGATCGGCGGCATTCTTTCCTCCGGGCCGAGCAAATAGAATTACCCTTCCCACGAGATACGCTTGGCGAAAGAGTTTTCTTTCAAGTCCGCAATGGCGCTCTTGTGGTAATTAGATGATCTTCTTCTGGTGGGAACCCATCTTCCCATTATCCTTTAATTCTGAATAACTTGAGCGAGTGAAACACAGCAATGGCGAATTTGTAATACAAAACACGTTGGTCATTTTGGTCGGTGTTGGTGCTGGAATATTCGTTGCATTCTGACATCTCTTCGTTTTCAGAAGGTCCATTTCTGTTAAGACAAATTCGTTGAATTTCATTGTTTGTATTCATTCACTGGTCATTTGTTGAATTTCCCTTCGTTTCTTGACTGGGATAGGGTCACCAAATGGATGCTTCCCGTTTGTGAGAGTGTAGAAACAAACACGACCAAATGAGAAAATATCACTTTGGATTTTCGCCTTTCACACTGGTTGGTATTGTTCTCTTGTTGAAAATGACTCATTTAGGAAGATCTCTGGCTGTGTTAAAGTCGAGTAGAATAGCAGTTCATATTGTCCTTTTCATCCTTGTTGTTGTTGTTATTGTTGTTGTTGTTGTAATTTCATCCTTTTCTATGGGACCTGTTTTACTTATGTTCAACCATTCTACAGTCACGGCAAATGATCCTCTCACAGCGACATTAAGTCATATTTGGAAACCGATAACCATTGGCATGGTCTTATATTATGATTTGCGGCCAGTTGTTGCCTAGAACTAGAATTTCCTTCATATGTAAGCAATTTAGCCTCTTTGCAAGCAGTAACGAGCGTTTTCCTAAACTCGTCATTTTTAGTCAAAATCTCGTAGAATGTACCCATTTCTTTATTATGGTATCCATCAATAGTCTGACCGCGAACCTCGTTGATAAATAGAGAACCAAAGGTATAAGGATTGCTCGAATAGGGTGTGTGTTTGCAAATAAGGGCCGATTTACAGAGATTTTTAACCGCATCCAACGTAAATCCTTTGATTTTTTCGATGTAAAATCTAGGATACATTTGTATAACATTGACGGTAATACTGTGATCATCACGGCTAACGCCATGGAGGCGATGAATCTCTTCATTAACCCCATCTATTTTCTGAGTATAGATATCGCATGACATGTATTGAAATTCGATAGCGCCATCGCAGCATTTTTCAGTGAGCGGAGCACGTCTGCAGTCCGTGGGAATTTTCATGACTGTGATCATTCCATGACTATAACAGAATATATTTGAAACTGTATTTTATTAATACATTGTTTACAAACAAAGGAGGTAATACGTAATCGAACGAGTTATTGTAACGGTTGTAATGTTGTAAGATTAGATCGTGCATTTCGTTTCTTCTTTTTAGTAGAAGTAAATGTTCCTTTAGGACGGCTATACCGTTTGCGCTTTGTAGAACGAGGGTGTACGTCTTTTTTGTCCTTTTCGTCCTCTTCGTCGTTATTGGAAGTTGTTGCCAGCTGCATCTTACCGTCCTTGTACGAGACAGGGATTTCGATAAACCTTAGAGTCAAGTGCGCCATCGTCGTTTTTAAGAGATAAAACGTCAACATATTCTTTCTCCTCTTCTCCTTCCTCTATCGCAGCGACATTTTCCTCTATTTTACGGATATGCACGGCCGTGGCATTCTTTGTCTGTGCACCAGTTATCTTCGGTCCAGTGGTTAGAGAGTATAAATCCGTTTTGTCCGTAGGTGCAGTCATCGTTTTTAAATCCATCTTTTTCGCAAGACGTGGGTGTAAATTTGTGTAAAGAGTTTCGTTTAGTTAAGAAGTCAATTGTTGTACTGAATATCACTCCCATTTCCTCTTTAAATATATAGTTTTCCCCGGTCTCTTTTAATCAACGAGGATGTACTGAGTATTGTTGGTCGTAATAAGCGTCCCTTCCTTTGAAACGACCAGGGTTGTTGTAAGTAGGCGGTAGGTATGGATGTGAATAATAATGACCGTCATATCTCTGAAGTTGTTTGTCATTTCCCGGTTGCGTCGGCTGTTGCATCGGCTGTTGCATCGGCTGTTGCATCGGCGGTTGCATCTGCGGTTGCATATAGCTAGCCATCGTTATCTGCATACTATCAATCTTATCCTGGGCTATTTGGAGATTTTGCTCGGCAATTTTGCGATTTTTCTCAGCTATTTCGAGATTTTTATCGTTTGTCGCAAGTCGCTGGGTGAGACGGTCATTGTCTTGCAGAATTTTCAGATACTCGGCATCCTTCAATTCAAGTGCTATAGCTCGATCCTTTATTTCTCTTTCTTCTTTGCTATCATCTACAGCATTCGTGGCTATCGCTGCTTGTGGCTTTGGGGGCTTATAGTCAAGGTGATTGCTGTACTGTGCACAGGGAGTGAAACATTTAGGCTCGGGCCTCATGGGTTCCACTGATTGGTGTGGACGTTTATAATCCGGTGGCTTGGTTTGAGGAAACATATTACAGGCGGGGACATTGGATCGGGGTACGATAGTATTGCGTTGGCCGTTGTAACACAGCGTGTGTGTCTGCTGATAGGGAGGGGGGTTTGGTGGTTGGACTTGGAGTCGGACTTGCTCTTGCTCTTGTAGTTTGAGTTGCTCTTGTTTTTGGAGTACTTCATCCTTCCTTTGACCATAGAGCTTCGTTAACAAATTCTGAATCAATGCGTCCTGCGTGTGCATCTTTGCAATCAATGCGTCTTGACCATCGCCGTTATAAGCAGCCATCTCTGTTAATATCAAATATTGTTGGTAAATCCGTGCGTTCGTTGCGACGTCCAATAAAAAAGTAACCCATTAGCAAAAGACTGACTCTATTTATACAAAAAAAATGAGACCAACAACTAAATATAAACAGGCCGCTAACCAAATAACGGCATAAGAGGTAGTGGGGCGCGGACGTGTAACAGCAGGCGGTTTAGACTGATTAATAAACCAATAATTGTTAGGAAGAATAACACGAAAATGAAGATGGTGAAGAGGGATCAAGCTACAATTCATATTGTCATTATAAAGCTTGGCCTCGCACGGGATCTTTTGGCCATTTTGTATAAGGCGTTTCGACGTAAAATGGTAGCCAATCGGCTTTTTCGCCACACCGTTGACATCGAGTACATAATTGTGAGTAAGCGGTAACCACGTGGCATTCAATTGTTGTATCTCTAACCTAGCCACAAAATCATTCCTCCACTGTTTGGCAAAGGTTTCGTGCGTGTAGACGACCAATTTGTGGTCTTGTGATCTAAAGAGGTCTATCAATGTGTCGTAATAAAGTCCAACTGTAAATTCTACATAATATAACCACCGTCCTTCTCCTATACTAACGACCGGGAGCGCAAGCACCACGTCGTGCAAGACTTTAAAATGTAATTCAATTTCGGGCAAACTTTGAATAAACACCACGTGATTTGTAACCGTTGTAGGTAACTTGAGACCGGAATAACAGAGACAAAAGGGGTGCACTTTGGGGCTCGGATCAGGCGTAGACGGTGCGAACGAAGGGACGAGAGTCGGTTCTGGAGTGGGTTCTGGAGTGGGTTCTGGAGTCGGTAATGTAGTCGGTATAGGCACAGGTGGCGGGGGAGGTTTGGGACTCCAACGAAAGGTAGATTGGACGCACGAGTTTCCATACGCAACTCGATTAGGATATCTGTAGAAACCGGGACTAATAATTGGGGGTTTCTTTTGTACATATAGTCCCGTAGGATAGTCTTTTCTCAAACTCCAATGGTAATCACCATCGCCGATGTTTATATCCCCTGGTATATATAGTCTCGTAGGATAGTTTTCTCCCAAACTCCAATGGTAATTACTATCGCCGATGTTTTTCCAATATGGAGGTCCGTCTAGGTCGGATCGTCCCCAAAACAATACTTGGTGATAACCGAATCCCTGCGGGAATCGATTGTTGATTTTGTAAAATTCGGCTCGTATATTTGAAAGCGGTCTTATCCGCGGGGTCATAGTTGAAACTTCCTTGTAGTACATAAGTCCACCAAAGTTAGCATCTTCCGGTACACCGTTGACAATCTTCGTATAGCGAAATTCGGTAGCTGGAATCCTGTTATAGATACCAGGAGAGGAATCAGGAGAGTACTGTGATAACGCCACCATCCACGGGGGCAGAGGGAAGTATGAAAATCCATCATATCGAAGGGACGGTTTTACAACCGTACCCATTTTCCATCCATTGGCAGTAGTGTAATAGAATTCAACTTCTTTAACGATGACATTCTCACACAGCGTAGCGAGTGCAAATGTCGGTGTCGGAATATAGCGAATAGACCACACTGACGCTGCTCCCCAGACGCAATGCTGCCTCGCGGGAAAAGGTAAAGGCGCCCATACCTTATGGACATAAGCTTGCAACATTAGCGTGCGGTTTTCCGTAAACGATATTTCAAATATGTACATGGATTCGGGGTACCTGGGTATTAAGGCCCATTGTATACGGTCGGTATCGGGATCTCCCGTCGGAGGGTAATCTACGCTAAAATCACATTCCATAATATAGAATCGCTGAATGGAATTACTGCTAACAAAAGAAACGCGAGTATTATTTGGATGTAAGTGACGAGAATCCCATACACATTCCACGTATATATGTTTTCCCAGAACATTGTAATCGCCAGTTGGATCACCGGTCCAACAAAATCCTCTAGCTTGCAAATCCTCGTCACCCTTACCCTTGCATACAAAAACAAATACAATCCACAGTAATATTAAAGAAAACATGATTACTTTATTGTTTCCAGTTACAACCGGGTTTATTAACGATGCTTCCGTGGAACGTTGCACATAACATTCCGAGAGGTTCGAAGAACATCAGAGTTTATTAAAATTGAGTCAAGATTGTCTATCGGATCAAACGCAGCCTTCCAATAAATCCCCCAGTCCTTCCCCCAGTCCTTCGCCAGCAACCATCTTCCCTCGAGTAATGCGTTTCTGGCCACAGTCACGAGAATTATCTTCACGACGGAGATTATGTAACACAGCTCGATAACCAAATCATACACCTCGTCGTTGGCCTTCCGTGCGTGTTCATGATAAACGTCGCGGTAACAACACGTCCGTAGACCGTTCACGAAGGTGTCGCTAATATCTTCCGGAGCCTTTCCTTCAAAGTAGGGCGTCCCCATAGAACCAAGTTGTTGTAGAGAGAGCCACAAGGCGTTCCAAAACAAGGGCGTGACAAATTCACGGACAGAATCAAAGAATGATTTCTCTTGCAAAAGCAAATACGCACAACGTGAATAGACAAACTTGATGTTCTTCGTCATCCATTTTATCATGACCATGATCCAACTCTTTTGGTCATAGACAGTTCCGGCCAAGGGACAATTCAAACGTTCGTCGAGGACTACATTACGTAGTCCCAAGATCCTTCCAAATGGACTGATGAACAAGGCAATATCTACCCTATGTCCGAAAGGCAAAGAGTATTCTCGGTAAATACCATTTGTAAACACATGCTGTATAGAGAAGGCCATAACTAAATTTCTACATCCAAAAGAACTGTCGGGGTTGGGATCGAGTGGGTTTAAGACGTGAGATAGTTGGACATCCAGATTAGTACCCGTAGCAAAGTTTTCTGCGGAAGGTTGCGGAGGTGGGGGTGGAGGTGGAAGTGGAGGTGAAGAGATGGCATTGCGCGTAGCTTTTATTATCAGCAATGGTGCGTCTTTCGATTTTTGTGCTGTTGTATGGGGTTCGATTTCCGGTATTCTTAGCAGTAACGGTTGTGCTGTATGGGGTCCGATTTCCTGTATTCTTAGCAGCTTTCTTAGCAACTTTGCTGCATCCATCGACTGTTGTGCTGTGTGAGGTTCGTATTCCGGTATTCTAGCAAGATCTAGGGCTTTTTCTTTAATATTCCGTGTGTCGCGCCATATCTCCCTTCTAAAAATCCTTTCTTTAAGAACCGCTGCGTAAGTCGGAGCCGACTCCGTAGAAACAAAAGCGTTACAATCGATCCACGGTTTGCTTGGAATTGGGGGTTTTCCCAATTTAGAAAAAATGTAAGACGACATATCCTTACATCCTTACACTTTTCTTTCCAATTCGTAAATGAAAACCTTTTGAAACATCTCTCTATTTATAGGGATTTCATTCGATTATTACATTCTCTATAGTTGGCGAATCGTTACGTGGCGCCATTTTTGCATTTAAATAATCGGACCAAACACGCGCGACGGTTTCCTCGTCATCGCTTGCTTCTTCGCATATGTTGAGATCGGTATCGATGGCATTCGCTCCATCCTCGCGTAGTAAATCTGCTATCTCTATCCCCCTTTCCTCGATAGACGGGAGATGGCGCTTGGCATCTTCCGGGAGATGGCGCTTGGCATCTAAAACAGGATGTAGTACTTCATGCATCCGTTGGGCCATCCACCATCCAAACGCGTAGTTTTCATCAATTTGTCCAATTACTATATAATCTTTCCACTGGGGATATGTTACAAGGCCGAGGCTAAACCTTTGCTCTTCAAACACGTCCTTGAAGAGCGCCCTCCAGTCATCAAAGGTAAAATTTCCGTTTTCCACTTTTGATAACAGTTCCTGTTTTCGTAATTTAATAGGGGCCGTTTTGGTGAGAATTTCGTTTTGATTGCATTTCATGACCGCGCTCAGTATAGTGCAAGACGCTTTGATAAACGCGATAGCGTTTTCAGCTCTGATGAGAGCGGTCTTGTTGTAAATGGTATAAATATCCCATCTTCCTCCTATTGCTTTAAAGATGTTAGCTAGTTGTTCAAGAATAATAACATGAGTACATAACTTACCGGCGTCCGTCCCTAACAAATTGACAATTCCCATACATTTTTTCCTCATAATGGGAGCATTTTCAATGGGGTGGAATAGAGAAGCTCTGAACCGAGCCCATTTGTGTTGTGTAAACCACCTAATCCAAGTAGGTAGTCGCCACTTCCCTTCGAATGCTAACAAGTAAGTCATAACCTGCATCTTAAGTGTTTCTTGGATCCCTTCCTCGTATGCATCAATAAACATGCCGCATAGGGTCGTGCCGCATTCCTCAGCATGGGCGACCAAATATATAGACATTTTCATCGCAACGTTAGCTCGCTCGGCTCTTTTAGCATTATCTTGCTGAACCTTCGTGGTCATTGTAAATCTAACCACTCCATTTCGTTTCCCTTTTAGATTACTAGCATGTTTTATTTTTTTACCGGTGGTAATAACTTCCTCAGGCACTTCGTCGTGTTTTCTCTTTTTACAACGGGAGGATAGGGTCCGATTACTAAAATCGGTATCTGCGCTAGTGTAAACAGGGGGAATTGGATCTACATCAGTACTAGTGTCGTTTTCGGCAGTCGCTAAAAATTGATACGTGCCTGTACCCGCGTCGTTCGTTTTAAGGAGAAAGTGTTCGTCGCCACTCGATTCGGAATCGTCATACTCCATAACAGGGACGTACGACATAGTTGTGATAAGGTTTAGATCGCTGCCAGTTGTGTGACGAAATGAACAAATACCGGCAACGCCTTCTGTTATATCCTAATTCGCAGCAGATAGTTAATACGACTACAACCAATTCAATTCGCGAGTTTGGGATGATACTAGCCTTACGGTTGGACTGTCGATTGAAAAGCTCGCAATCAACGGAAACTCTATTATTTATCATTCCAAACAAGACATAACCAGCGGTTACATTTTCCAAGACTTACTAATGTATAAATAGGTATTATCTTGTGCGAAAATCTTTTGTCATCGCTTTTCTCGTTAACATAACGGCGGTAAAGTTATGGCGCTTGACATAACAAATGAGATGAGATCAAGAGTTACAGCCAAACAAATAAATGGCATGCGAAAGACTCGCATTGCCACCGCGATTGCCGACATAGTAATGGAGGTACGACGGAGTTTTGATCCAGAGGATCGGCCCGATATGTTTGATCGTATAATGAAAGCGATACCGTTTGATGCCTATTCCCGTATTCCTTATGATACGATTGATCAGGCAAACTGTCCTTTGTGGCACCACCAACGATTGTGCCGACTAACTGCTAGCAAATTCGCTAAAGCCACTAGCATTATGAAAGACAAGCATGCAGGGAAGGATCCCGAAACTAAGATAACTGAATTATGTCGAGACATATGCGGACTCGGTCCCAATTTATCGGCTGGATTTATCGGCCGTGCACTCGCACACGGACGCGCCTCCGAGCCTTCCGCTCGCAAAGCCACATTGATGGCATTAGGAGCCAGCTCTCCTATCGAGGCCTGGGAAATGGGAATGATTGTAGATCCTTCGAACCCGTGGATAGGTGGTTCTCCCGACGGTGTAGCTAACTACAAAGGGTCTACCATGGTACTTGAGTATAAATGCCCGTTTACTACACCCAGCACGACGAAGTCTATTCCAAATATATGGAAGAGTTATGCTCCCACTATACTATTTAGGGGTAATAAATCCACTAACAAACGAATGCAAACACAAAAACAAACCTTCGCGTTACAAAACGGGCGTACGTTAACAGCGTGGGATGGTAAATCAATGGGTTACTACATGTCTCCGAATGGTGTATATTATAATCAACTAATGTTAAACATGTATTTAACGGGAGCGCCGTTAGGACAGTTTGGCATCTTTTACAAGAGCGACTTAAACGACGAACATATTGTGTTGGATAGGATTCGTTATGACGAATCTTTTTTAAATTATGTTATCCATAACGGCAGGACGGTGTACTACAAGTACGTGGTACCCTATATGCTTGGCATTACCCCGGATAACTCGTGGCCAACCCTATACCCAGATGTGGAGGACGGCCCAAATTATAAAGGTAGCGATGGTCACGGTCCATTCCTCGACACTTGCTTTACAGACAATCTTTACGACAGAGTCTGAATAAAGATTTTTAAAAATTTATTTTTGTTTGTTTAAGTTTGTGTTTCCCGCTCGTAGATTTCCTGTTGTTTCCATGACCGTGTTTGTTGCTAGGACGTGCCAAATATCCCAGTTTCTGACATGGTTTTGAAATCGCAAGAGCTGCATTTGGTTTCCACGTTAGTTCATCCGTCAGAAGTCGTTTGGGTGGGAGATCATTAGTCGGTTCTTCTTCCTCCCTTGCCTCCGTTGCGCGTTTTTTAGCAACTTTCTCCGTTGCGCGTTTTTTAGCAACTGTATCCATTAGTCTATCCGTGTATTTTTTAAACATAGTCACTGTTTTACGAAGTATTTTAAAAGCCCCTGTTCGGCGACTTTCGAACTGGTACATCATAGTAGCGACCAACGAGATCTGATTTGCGTCGGCTAGAGTAGATGGAGCGAGACCAAGCACCATTTCAGGCGTATAAATAGAGTGCCCATTTGGAAAGGGCTTAAATGAAAAATTTCCGTTTGAAATATTAACATTGTACGAGATTGAAGGGATTGCCATCGTTGCGGTGAACTGTTTACAAAATGGAAGAGAACGCAATTTATAGTGTGTGCGATTTTCTGTTATCCATTGATATTAGGAATATTATTTTAATAGATTCTACACAACCCTTGTATAAATGTATCGGACCACTTCCAATCGACTCCTCCGATGCTGCTTGGGATAAATTCACCGCTGTCCCCCGCACTGTCACCAACGTGTTGTCCAAACTCGAGATACGAAACAATATCCTTGCTGTATTAGATCCAATCTACCCAACACCGTTGCTTCTTGCGCTCAAGATGTTCTCGTTTTGGGAACCAAACGAAGCTGTTCGAGCCAATCGATTAATAAAGGAAGGGATGAATCCGGATTCTGAATTATGGATACAGAGGCATAAATATGCAAGTATGATGAACGTTTTTTACAAGTTAGTTCAGATACTAGTACCGGAAGCCATTTCCATAATAGATAGAATCACGGACATTCGATATGTGTTGTCGAATAATCGACCCTACGAACCTACCGAGTTGGCCAAGTTGGTTGAAAATACGCCAGGAGAGAACCTAGACTATATAGGATGTCAGATTTTCATCGACGGCGTGTGGAAAGCGATTCCAGAACACCATATGAATATATTTCCTTCGGGGACAAATCGGTCGTGTATGTCAGCCGAGTTCAAGGTATCCGATAGTGTAGTACAAATGGTCGACCGCGTTTTGATCAAAAAGACATTAACAACACGAATATTTGGACCGATTGAAGTTTTTATTAATTAATTAAATCATACGTCATTCAATACAAGCAGCCAATGCAGTGTGGATACTTTGATACATAGCAGAATCTTTGATCGATTTGGGTTTAACAGGCGGCGTTTCAAATACATTTTTAAACAAGATTTCCACTTTATAAGGGGGCGTCGACAGATCTGCAGACAACTCGTACATCTTCCCGGCATCCACGCCACCCAAAATTTTGGAGCTAATGTGGTTAACGTGTTTAGCCGTGAGATGTAAATCGTTTTCAATTCTTTGCAAAACAATGTCTTTATTTCCGACACTATCCTGAGAAAAGCCTATCCCATCGCTAACTGTCAGGATAGAAAGTGTATTGGTTAACTGCCCATTGGACACGGGAAAGGCTAGTATTTGGGAAAAGATTGCAGCCTTATAAGCATTATTGATTTTACACACAAGACACTCGTCCTCATTTATTCCCCCCTCGCGCGTTCGGCACTGTTTGCTGTAAGCCAACAGGTTGCGAACAAACGCGTGGGTCGCTGTGTATTCGTTCTTTTTGACGTACGGTTTTTCTCGCAACAACTTCCTTCTTCTTTTTGAGAATACGGGAGCCTTTGTCGTTGTTGTTGTTGTTGTTGTTGGTGGTTCCTCGTAAGGAGGTAAGCTTGGTAATGGGGTTATCGGTAGTTGTATGCCTTTTAGTGGTAGCCATCGAACGGAGTTTTCCACCGGATCCCCTGAACAAGACTGTGGCGTTAGTGGTGACTGGGATAGGTTCGGCACTATCAGGCTCGTTGGCGCCTGCATCAAATCGGACATTTTTGTTATGCGACAGTAATTTCTTAGATATTTTGGTTAGTAATTGACTCTGATTTTCAAGGATTGTACATGGGTCATCTAACTGTTCGATGGGCATGTAAATAGGACGAGAAAGGTTTGATGACATAGCTAAACCAATGACAAAACAACCCCAAATCAAGCGTTCCTCCGGCGCCTCTTCAAAACTATGACGATGATTAGATCCTTCCGCTTCGAATCGACATGCACAAAAAGGTCCTGCATAATGCCAAGATCTCTGCGATACTTGATTACGAACATAAGCGCTCCTACAATTGAGAAATTCGGGAATGTTAAACCCGTCGCGTATATTCTTAACCAATTTATATTCGGCGGCCGTTAACCCGAGCGAGCTTAACATCAAATCAACTGCATCGTGGTGGAAATGCTGAACCGTAATGACTATACGAACAATGTATAATTTAATGTCGGAAGGAAGGTGAACACCGGTAATCAAGGAACGAATAATATAAGGAAGAGTCGTGGGACGGCGAGCCACCTTGCGTACATACGAGGCCAAGTGGGTATTACGGGGGCACTGGTCATACTTGTGAGCGATCACCAACTCCCCAAAAGAAGTATACGATAAACCAGACGGATCCTTATACATACATTTCCACATATCAACTATAGCAACAAAAGGGAAACGGGCGCCGGTAGAAGGTGGGATATAGGTTACAATAGGAGTTGCCCAGACTATAAACGGATCGGGGTGAACACGAAACGGGTGCTCGCGAGTAGGTGGAAGAACGTAAGCAAGAGTAATCGTATCGTCCTCATTAAGACGAGCCAATGGATCGTGAATCAATTGATCGAAAGAAAGCGAGTACAGCCCCCAAGGTGCGAGAGATGCATATCGAGTAGACATCAATTCTACGAAAGCGGTGTAAAATAACAAAGGGTCTATTGTGTTACCGGACCAAAACTGATCACAAAAAGGGATGTAACAATAAACATCGTCCATTTTTGACCGCTTGAGTTGCAGTTCAAATATATAAGAGTTATGTTAATTGCATATTTAGAACCACATATTTAGAACCTCTCGCGATTGCGGTACGACATTGTGGTTACCAAATACAAACTACACTCCACTTTATTTAGTATGTCCCTTTTTAACAAAACGGGTGCTTATGAACCCTTCGAAAGAGCATACTGTTATGCATACCACTCTAGTCAATCCCACCTCATTATGTCTGTCACGGATATCCGCCCTAAAGCACCCGAACACCTTATTGTTCCATTCCAGTTTATGCTAGCAGAACTGTTCTCAGACAATGCCATTGAGGCTTACTACCTTGCTGCCACTACGATTACCACATACAATGAGGATCCATTGGAACGAGAATTCTACAACCGTAATCTTACCGGTAATTATGTCGCTACGGTAAAAGAAATTTTGATAGACCTGCTAGATGCAATGAACGTGGATCCAAATATACATATAACCTTTGCGCCTTTAAAATACTACCTGCCCTCCGTAAAAGTAATCATCGTGCCTATCACAGCGGAGAATACTAGCAAAGCTTTCTTTGAGGATCAAGTTACCTTACTAAAACAGGAACTATTTGATTTTATCCAAGCTGATCCTATCTTATCAAACAACGTTTCTCTTCTTCCTTGCAATTGCCAACTACGCCAATGGACCGACGGCCGCACGTTCTACGACTTTGCAACTGGGCTAAAGACGGACAGTCCGTATGCGACAGATACCAATATAAAAAATAAGCAGTATATAAAACATACCACATCTCCAGGCAATGATTTTGACTACGAAGTAATTAGTACGTGGAAAATGGAATCGTCTTCGCTTGCCATGACTATCTTCAGGTCATATTCGACGGATGATAGAACATACGAAACTCCTCCTGTGGAAATAATGAACGATCTTTTCGGCGCAAAGCACGAGAATAATGAATTTATTGGTAAGCTTAAAGACTGGAAATGGGACTCCTCTATGCGTAAATTAACCAACGATAAATCATTCGTTACAGTTTATGTGTCAGGGATCGACCACGTTGTGAATCCTCCCGTTAGTACAGAGAGTATGCTTAATAATTTTCTCACTACAAACGAGGTAACTTCCTTCACGCCTCCTGTTATTGGAAATTTCAGAGGGGGAGTGTATACAGGTGACAAATGGGAGGCGTTAATACTAATCGATATTGGTAAGGATCACCTTTACGGTCGCAGAGCTATGAAGGGAACGGGGTTACAAGAGGTGAAGATAAAGGAACTTGCTAGAATGTCCAACGCGTTTGACCCCCCTGCACGACAATTAGTCGTGGGGAGTCTCGTACCACACGGAAAACTCTACACCCGTGACGAAAATTCCTTATCGACAACACATTGGGCCAGACACATATATAGAGAGACCGATTATAGGGTTTTGTTGGGGATTTTGTTCCGTGCTACCGACGAATTAATCATCTCTACTAATATAGACGTAATCGAATCAATATATCCTGAGATCGAGAGGATATTGGGGAGCGATTTAACTAATTGGCGATTTGACGCCTAACTAATCATGTACCGCGGACCACCTCAACAAACAAATGCTATTACTCACGATACCTTTGTAACATTTCTAAACGATGCCGATATACCTGTCTCGACAGATATACACAAAGCCCGTGTAGAAACAGTACTTGGAATGTTATTTGGAACAGATAGCGAAGAAACAAAAACGTTTGGCGTTTTAGAAAAGAAGGCAAAATTGTACGGATATCACCTGAGCCTCGATTACTTTAAGGATGAAAGCGTCTTCTTCCGTCTGTGGCCTTTAGCCGACAACACCGAATTCCTAGCCTTGATGGGTATAGTGGTAAATAGAAAACAGTTTAAAGGATTCGGGGAGATTCGTAAGACACTTATCGATTCTGTCGGTTTAAACGTTGGGGTTGGATCGTACAGACCACACCTTAGCGAAAACAAAATATTGGAAAACACTGTAACACTAACTGATTTGACTCAATCTCTATCGAAATTAAGCACCTCTCATTCTACACGTAAATCACCATCGCCATCCTCTTCGGAAAAGCGTCAGCGCACGAACGAAACGAACGAAGTATTGGCAGATGCGATAGCCGAAATTGATTTGCAAACTGATTTTATAAGTGTCGATGTGCTCGAATCAGGCCAATCAAACCAAATATTCAATCAATTCGACAATCCCTGCTCGCTATTGTCGGATGTGTTATGTGAAATTGATGACAGTCAATACGTGCAGAACTCGGAGGATACGTTATATGTAATTGCAGGTTCGAGCGATAGCCCTTATATGCCCGAGATTAACGCAATGTGCTCGGCTTGGTACCCCAAGAAGTTTCCTCCCGCAGAGTATGCTGTAACTACCGTATTTACGCCATCAACAAAAATTACCCATAATTCGGTTGTGGAACCATGGAACCTCGTTAGCCCCCCGGCGCACCTCGTCATGCCGTCCGATGTGCTAGCTATGAGGTCATTCAAGGAAGATCGCCAGATAATGCCCGTGTGGTCATTCGTCACTAGACCCGAAAATGCTAAATTTGTGGTCTCTGGTGGTACTGGTCAATTCGTAGGGTGTCTCGAACGAGAAATATATAAACAAAAAGATCAAATGAGGGATATGTTGTTGCCTGATTTTAACAAATTCTTTGAACACTACAATGTATTATATCATGTAACTCACAAGAAGATCGGAAGTCGCGCGTCGAAATATGATGTCCATAATTGGTACATGCCTATATCGAACGATCAAGAAATGAACGAGAAATTGTTAAATGAGGCCACCTTCCTGTCTTCTTCTCTTGCTATGTACTCTTTGATCTCCATGGAAGCTAAGCCAGAATCTAACGTTCTAATGCTACTAATAGATCATGTCGAAGCTATGGTAACTCGCACGTTGAAGGGCCACACGCCTACAAATGCCTTTTCTATAGATCAGGTGCGTTGGGATGTAAAACAAGTTCCCGTTGCAAACACAGTCCATACCGTGTTTAAGGGACTGGTAATACATGACACTGTCATAGAAGACTTTATAATCAGACGCGTGACAGATCCGGTCGGACGAAAATTGGGAGTTACAATACGCAGAAGTCAAATAACCAATGACGTGAATCGGATACTGTTATTCTTAACAGCACTGCGGGCTGCATGGAAAAATGGAACTAACGATTTCATATTGGTCACAAAGCAGCTCGTTGCCTGCACATTCATGCACACAATGAATATTTTCGATGAGAATAATTTAGTCACCAACGAACGTTTATCACCTGAGCATATATCACCTGAGCATATTGACGTGCTACCATTTTATTTTGCGCTGCCGCATTGGGAGGGAGAGCCCAACCAATTGTTGGACTTGTTGGATGTCTTTAGTTCTATGGTTAAATGGTTTGCAGAACGACATTATCCGACGTTTTCTAGAACAAAACAGGGTCTCTTTGAAGAAATGCCGCCCATGTTAAGAACTATCCAGAAGATGGAACGGAGAATTTCATCTACTGTAGTAATTCACACGAATCCCACCACGGGGGCAACTGTGCGACAAAAAACTAACATATTGGGATTAAGAATGGACGACGACGCAAACACCATGTGGGTGGTTTTGCGATATTACCCCCGCCGTTGGGCGTCTCAGCCCGTTAACAATACCTACATGTTATTACACAATCTATACGAGAAGATATACAGAAAAACTATCGGCATGTACCCGAATATCGAAACCTTTAATGAAAAATTTCACAGCGAGGACAAAAAACTGAAGTTTCGCATAATTGAGAATAATACGTTATGTATTGTCCCAATACAAGACGAAATACCCGACTCGTTATTTTTCGCGAACGAGCGCCAAATAAAAGTCACGCAAGAAACAAGACAATACGTGTTTGTTATCAAGTTTAAAAACCCAAGAAAAATTGATATTTTAACCGTAACCTTGAATGCGCTAAGTATGGTACGTGTTATGCTATTAACCACCGCTAAAAGATTTGAAGACCAAAATGTGACGTATGGATCACGAGGATAAGGTCCGTGTGCTGCGTTTAGTAAGTATTCACATTGATTCTACACTGTTATATCGGTAACTACACAAACCAAACCGACGATATCGGTAACTAGACAAACCAAACCTCGGGATTTACTGATGTAGATTTATTTTCGCCACTATGAATACAACAGAAGGAACGGAATACTTTTGTTACCAAAATTGTGGTGTTTTGTTTCTCG
The DNA here is from genome assembly GCA_024757865.1 of Epizoanthus scotinus. NCBI lineage: Eukaryota > Metazoa > Cnidaria > Anthozoa > Zoantharia > Epizoanthidae > Epizoanthus > Epizoanthus scotinus. Next base: position 2,726 of record JANUFV010127226.1, on the reverse strand, counting down.
GCTGTGCTGTTGGCGGTTGGTCTTTTCAACGGGCTCTGCGTCGCATATTATTGCTGCGGTTGTGGTGATAAAAAATCCATGCGAAAGGCTAGGAACGTTCCATCTACCCGTGCCGTAGACGGCGGGAACTTTTCATCTACCCTTACCGTACACGATGAGAACGTTTCATCAACCATTACCGAATTTACGAGCCTTGACACGAGCCTTTTTCACAAGTGGCCGAAGGAGCATTTCAAAAACGGAAAGTATGTAGAATACCAATTAGTGTCTGTATCATGGAATAAGAATACCACGATCTGTTATAAATACATTGTACAATAAAAATTGTAATCAGAATTTCGTGGTGATTGTTGTGTTATAATGGCAAACGCAAAATTGACATACCCGGCCTTATTCTCTACAGATTATTGTTTACTGACCCATAAAGAAATAAACGACACCGAACTTAGTAAGAGAAATATTAGTGGTAGTGGATTCGACATAACCGGATATCAAACGTTTACTTATAAAGGTAAAGTGTCTACTCGCGTCTACATGAAAAAAGACTTTTCGGTAGTAAAGGGGACGTTTCCTATCTGCTGGATCGTCCGTAAAGCAAGTATGTTCAAGACCCTGCTTACGAACAAATATATTTCGGCATTTGTCTCCGATAAGATGGAAAAAGAAGAAATGCGCGGGCACATCATGATAGATGACAATAAGATTGTCATCTACTTCAAATGTGAAGGCGAAGCACAGCCGCGAGCTTTGTTATTCACGATTATGGGTAAGAAACATTATTCTACGTGGCACGAACGGAAGCCGCTCGTCTGGACTACAGGACCATATGCTATCAACGGCGATCAATTTATAGACGCGCTTGGGAGTTCAGGATTAACAATAGAAGCTGATTTGGTTGATTAAAATAAGAGTGGATTAAAATAAGAGAGTAACCTGTAATTCTTTTGTTTTCGCTATGGAAATAGTACCACTATTTGATAGGACGTCCATGCTAACGAATGGGGATCTGTGTTTATTGGAACTCTTAGACGACCCCGAGTTAGACCATATCATATCGCGGAAAAAAAAAAATTTAAAGCTAAGTAATGCCATGATTTTGTTAGACTCTGGAAAAGCTACATCGGTGCCGCTTGAGGGTAATCTAAGGAGAAATAGAAAGCCATTTTATGCCCTTGAAAATAACCTAGCTCCTCTAGAAGAAGACTATGACGATCTATCCGAAGAAATTATTGAAATGATAGATGGAGTCCAATCAATAAAAGACTACGAACAAGAAGAAAAAGATAGAAGGAAACGTAGAAAATTAGCTAAAAAAGACGAAGAGGAGAAAAATGCCGCTACAAACAAAACACTTCGAGACATATTCGGATCATCTGATTCTGAAATAGACTCCGATGACGATTCTTTATCTTCTAAGGAGTCGGGTTATTATATGGAACAGCTAACTCCCGAAGAAGATCTCAAGCCTACCGACGAGATCCCCGATAGTAAAAGTGACTGTGGATGGTTTAGCGACGATAATTCTCGGAACGGGCACGAGGACGACGAGGAAGAATCGAACGAAGAGGATATAACATCGACGCAAAGCGATGACGACTTTGTAGTAGCAGACGATGAAGTAGAGTCGTGTGAATCGTGCTGGAGTAATTCCTCGTATTCAGACTCCGAGGATGATTGGACCTCGGATACATCAGAAAGACAACGAGAAGAACCTAGAAGGTCTAAAAGAAGAGCATCGCATAAAGCATCGACGAAGCTAGGCTCGTTTTATTTAAAAGAAACGGGAATTGTAAACGAATATGACGTATCACAATAAAGAATATAAAGATTTAAACATTATTTGTACCTTCATAATTCGTGCGTGATGATTGAACGAGTAAATATAGGCAAAGCGCCAACCGAAGCTATCTCCGGGAAGGCCATATCAGCGCAAATTAGTTTAAATGAAAACATATCGGTATTACAGGTGACGACTTCTGCTATGGAAACCGTCGTTATACGCGCATTATGGTATGAGTTCACTGACGGTCGTTACATACCCCGAGCGGGTGCGATTCCTCTCGTCACCTCTCTCCGTTTTGATTCTCACGATCCTCGTATATATCCTCCCCCCTGTCAAGATCCAGTGACCCGTTGTGCTCTTTCTATAGGGTTATCGTTCTCTTGTGAAATAGCCTGGATACGTTCTTCTTTACCTCTCCATCCTAAGGACGTATGGACCCCTATCCCTCCAACCACAACCATGTCAGATCTATTTCCCGATCCGTCGGTCATCGACCAACCATTACACATATTAGATTGGTTTTCTATCATGAACGGCATTGATTTAATAGCATATCGTGACACAAACGATGCCATTGAAGGTGGTTATATATACACAAATCCTGGTATGTACCCTCGAGTGATTGAATTAGATTTCAAAAATGCCTATGTCGAATTGATCAAGTCGCACAACATCCGAGTAAACGAAAGTCCCGGTTATGACCCGCTAATCGACACTCTTACGTTTCTCTCAAGTCGAGTATCTAAACAAACCAAACTCAAGACGACAGGATGCCTGCGTCGTGCTTTTTGCGACGCTTACGCAAGCATGACCCGAGCAGGTCGTGAGCAAATAAAACACGTGCGTAAAGAAATGGAAGACATCTCTCTCAAAGTGGTAGCTGTATTTACAGATAGTTTATTCGTAGCCGTTGCCTCCGTAGAAGACGTGGCGAATGCGATTA
>JANUFV010127115.1:0-15206 GCA_024757865.1 Epizoanthus scotinus | reverse complement strand
ATAGCAGACCTTTGGAAGACCCCTAAGAGATAGCACTGCTAACGATTTTAACCCCTAAAAGATAGGTCGAGCACCCCTGTCTATTTTTATGGGGAGTCCCTCCCCCCGGTAGATTTCATTTTGCAAAGTACAGATTTCATTTCGCAAAGTACAGATTTTCATTTCATTTCATTTCGTTCTGTTTCGTTTCGTTCCATTTCGTTTCGTTCTATTTCTTTTCGCAAAGTACAATAAGCCTGGAGACAGGTGGTTGGTGTAGTAGCGGGAAAGAGCTGTTTCAACACCAAATCTTGCTCATGCATTATCTTGCTTATTTGACAAAGTAAAATTGAGCAATTCGTCGTCGTCCTCCGTTTCCGCATAGAAAACCTATTAATGTTTACAAAAACGTTTTTTATAAACGTTCCGGTACTGCAAGGATGTAAACAAAGTCAAAGCTGGCAAAATGAAATGAAATCAGTGGTGTCACGTCAGCGTGTGATGTCAAATGGGTTTTCAGCCAATCACAGCGTGTGTACTATAAAAATTATTTTATAAGAATCAGGTTGTTCTCGCCTGGCTACATAACTTACATATCAATTTTCATTTCATGTATGTAGTGCCTCAAGATTCACTAACAAGAAAATAAGTTGCAATTATAATATTACACGCTGAATAAAAAGTAGATTTTCGCTTTTTGTCTTTCAGAACTGACGATTTTAACCTACCCTGTGATGTGACAGAGGAGAAGACACTAATTTTAAACCTGTTGGGTGACATATTTGGTGATGTACAAGAGTTCAACTTGGAATTTAGAGATTTTCATAGCCCTAGACCCAGTGAGGTACGTTTAGTTAGGAACTTGTTATTTAAAAGTAAGAAATGGTTAGTAATAGACCGTAATAAACTTAGCCTAAATTAGCAATATTTGAACATTGTCAAATAAATTTGGCATCAGATGCTGTGCAAAATAATCACATTGTGACTAGAAATCTTTTTTTTAATAATATTCAAGTACAGGTACGGTAGCTGAAATGGCAAAATTAGCACAGGAAAGTATATAATTTTTGTATGCTGCATTTATTTTTGTATTACTTAAGTAACGTACCAAAGCCCAATTCATTTACAGTCATTATTACTCGAATGCAGTAACAAATTCCTGTGAGCTTTGTTTTCTTCCAAGAAAATAATGATCAGGTGAGTTTAAATGTCTTAAATCTCCCAACTTATTTTCGTCCTTCTACCTGCCATGCTCTTAGAGTTAAGCGGGATTATTGTTTTGCTCAAAATTCCTCAAATGGAGTACAGTCAATTTACTCGAATGCGATACAAGATTTCGACGCTCTTTTGGCGTGTTGTCTGGAGGCTTTGAGTAAATATTTGATAGCTCTTGCCTTTGTTTACTGTTATTGATATACTTAGGAAGTAATTGAAGTTTTATAACTTCTCTCATTTAAGATAACAAAACAAATCCACCAGCGTAAAATAGGTCAGTATATGTATCTTATCTGCATTGTGACTTGATGTCTATTCAAGGAAACAACCAATAATGTATTGATACAAGAGGATGTACACAACCCTGTTCAAAGGTAATTGAACTCGGCGAATTTTCGCATCGGCTATATGCAACCCGGGCACTGTCCTTTGAACAACCAGCTTGACTTCAGGCTGTGCGCGGCCTCTTGTTGTACTTACAGTACCGTCCACGGGTAACGTAACTTCCACTCGTTCAAATCCTTCCACTCGCGCGTATTCAGATAGAATATTCATATAATTTTTATAGCCATTCGCCACTCGCGAGTCTTACAAAATCTTCAATTTTGTTTTCACGCGCGAGTACGCTATCAGTTTCTTTTTTAATGCAGTACAACATTACAATGTTGCATGTATTAGTTTATTTGTCTGGGAACCAGCTCGAAGTCATCCCGGGTATAGGCCAGTTATCGCCAGCGATGCGTTTACAAGTGAAAAATATAGCACTAGCACCCATGCCAGTTTCCCTATTGCTCAGCCAGGGTAACGCTAGCACTAGAGAAAACCCGGGCACCCGGGATAAGTTGTCTCGCGTGCTTGTAAACACGTCAAAAAATAAAGAGTAAACGAGTGAGAGCCAGGGAATCCCTAGAACCCGGGTAACCTCACCGCAAGGGAAACTCGGTCTCCTTGTAAACAGGGCCTTGTGGCAGATCCAGGTATAGTCGTTTCCGGGAGCGTGCTTCACAGGAAAATTAAACTTGCGGTCCTTGCAAATGCCACTTCTAGCGTTTTGAGAGCCCTTGGATTATGATTTATGCTGACTGAATCAATGGCGTGATTCTTCAACATTTGTAATGACAAGGTATTATGTTTGATATGGAAGCAAGAAATCGAAATGTGTTTATTGTTTATTGTTGGTATTTTTGTGTTTAGTTTTCAGAATCCGACGACACTGAGTGCGCAAAAACGAATGACACACTGGATGGCGCTGTTAAACGGCTGCTTCAGCCCAAGAATCTTCCATTAAAGAGTGATATGATCGTTGGGTTATCAGAATTAACGAGATTCTTTTCACAATCTATTTTTGAAGATCTTTCGAATTCCAATTTAGAAGTGGTTGTTACGCCAAACTCACAATTCCAGAAGTTTGTGAGCAGTTGTATGGGAAAAGTACAACATGAGGTTATGAATGTGTATCGAAAAGAAGTATACTTGAACGAATTGTGGGATAAACAAATATTTGTGAATAGAGCAATTGAATATTTGTTTTTCTCTTCAAACGTCCAAGTTCTTCCTCAAGATCGTGGTATACATGGACAACAGTCAGACATGTATTCACTGACTGCACAGCGCACTGAGGCACACCTTATTCGCTGGAAACTAAGGTAATCCAAATTGTTGGTGAAGTGTCACTGACTATTTGACTGTGTGTCTTTGAGATTAAAAAAGAAGCTTGATTTGTTAAAATGGTCATGAAATTTGTCTTGAGTGTATAAATCAGACTCGATTAAATCAGAGAAAAAAAAAGTTAAAGTCTGGATTTAAATCAGCGGATAAGGCTAGGAGTCTGTATAACAAAAGGTTGTTCTTTAAACTAAATAATATATTTTTCTTTGTCATTATTGCAGTGGTGACGCTAAAAAGAGAGAACAATTCAAGAAAGTTGAAGATGCGCTGAATTCCCTTGCCAGTTTGAAGATAGAAGTGGTCAACAATCCCATAAAGGTTGAAGAAGCTTGCTTGGAGTCTGAAGACGCACTTCAAACCGAGAATGTTCCAAACGGGAATATTCAAAACGGGAATATTCAAAACGAAATTCTGTATAATCTTCAGCTAATGGTGACACGTACCATGACACCTTTGTATAGCAAGACAAGCACATTCGCAGCATGCAGCGGCGGAGAGATCGAGCTACTGATGGTCCTGTCAGCTGTTCATCTCACAGAAGCTGACACAGTGTTTCTGGACGAGCCTGGTCACTCGTTACACCCACCCCAACAGGCGCAGCTTCGCCGCTGGTTGGAGACTCAGCGCCATCCAGACCAAGTGTTAGTGACCGTTACCCATGCTGTAGAATTGATCAGCCCAATTTCTCTGCGATCCCTTTATCACATGTCCTTTACAGGCAAAGGGTTTACATCTTTCAGATTACACAAGAGTGTCAGACCACAGAGAGATTCACTTGCTATGTTGCCCAGTACATCAACATCTGCTGATGGTACCAACTTGGATGCCCATAAGGAAGTCGGGTAAGTACACCAAGCAGGACTGAAAACATGGTGTCATAAATAATGTACCAGTGACGATGGCATGTTAAAAATTTGTTTAAATCTTCTTTTAGCCATATACAGATTTAAATATAACAAAACAAAACAAATTAAAATACAAAATATTTTAGTTTCATTCTTTCTATGACAGTTTCTGTTTTGAACATGCTGTTTTTTAACTTATAAAAGTTGTTCTGAAAAGACATACAGTAAAACTCTTTAGCTTATTAAAGATATTCTGTTAACATTGCTTGCAGCGCTACTACATAAAGTGGGGTCACCTGAAAAATAGCAGCCTATCATAACACAACTATTAGTCAATATATATATATAGTTGGGTTCACGGTTTTGATTCCAGACAAATATACAATTTACGGCTTGTTTCTTTCAGTGACTTCCCTTTCTGTTGTCGCACAGCACTGTATTAGTAAGGGAATAAAACAGCGTCGCTTGTGTTTCTAGACAATAATATAAAACGCTATGACGTAGAGGAACACTCGAAAAACAGAGAGAAAACTCAGCTTAACCTCGTTTTCTATCTCAACACTTTTCGGGTGTTCCTCTACGTCATAACGTGTTATATTATTGTCTAGAAACACAAGCGACGCTGTTTTATTCCTTTTAGAGAATAATCAACGCCGAGCGGGCGCTTGTCGAACTACATGTCGTCACTGTGTTTGAATCATGATTTATATCCAGTTTTATAAAATAGAACTTTAGCCAGTCAGAGCGCGCTTATATGGTGTCTATTTTGTAAATATATATTGCTATTTCAGGGATTCAAATCAAGTTGATTTATCCAGTGAAACTATTACGATGTTGATGGGAAGAGACATGCGCAAAATGTTCTTTGCTACTGGATTGTACTTAGTTGAGGGAGAGACAGACAAACGGGTGCTGTCAGTGCTTCGCCAGTCCATGTTGGAGCATGCTCGCAAGATCCGTGAAGAAAGTTCTGACTCACGTGAACTTCTTCATGCAATGAAAATTCTTGAGATGGACCAATGGGATGTCCTCGTGCTCGGCGGTTGTGGAAATGCACTGAAAGCCTACAAGGCAGCTGCACAGTTGCGGATTCCTTGCGCTGTCATTCTTGATAGAGACACCATCGAACCCTGTACAAAGAACAGCTTCCTCAAGTCAAGACTGCTAAAGGATTTGGCGAAATTACAACCTTCCTTTGCAGTAGTAAAGGAGATCATTAAGGAAATCCAGTGCCAAATTGAAGACCACCCACCCTCGACAGATATTTCTCAAAATATCCATAATGTCTTGAAGGAGCATGGAATTTGGGTGTGGAAGGGAGATCTAGAAGCCGTTGTATTTGACAACCAGGAACAACAAATAAAGATCAAGGACATTGCGGCCTTTCGTAACTTCCTCAAGATAGAATTAGATTGTTCTCGTTGGGTTATTTCTGCTGATCGCTTTGAAATGCCACAAGACGAAGCCCTTGATCATTTTGACCAGAATATTGAAAAGCCTTTGACAGATGTGTTGGAGAATTTGCAGAAGGAACTCTCTGCAACACGTGACGCAAGGAGCAAAGATAGATCAGTGCCAGTAACAGAGGGACTGAAATGTGCACTTGTGGAAGCAGGCAAAGCGATTGGCAAGCTAAAACAGAAAACGAAACAACATGATGACTATTGTGCTAAGGGTACGAAGCTGTCATCCTCTACAGGTAGCCACGTGGATCCATCCAAACAAGAAACACTATTCTGGGAGCGTGTTAAGTCTAAACTTCATGATGGAGGCTGGATGAAGATTCCATGGGAGATCCTCAAAGAGGTCATTGAAGGGTGTCTGGAGGTCAAGTCATGTCAGCTGGCGCAGTTTTGTAAGTTCATGGAACGACATCAAACTAAAGGAAAGCCACGAAAGAAGGAACTACCAAAGGACTTGTACGTCCGGATTTTAGCAACTCTTGATGATGATGAGGATGAAGAATATGAAGCTGGCGATGGAGTCAACGTAGTGGTGGCAGGTAGTGCTGCTGCTAGCCGCTGCTAAGAGTGGTGATGTGTTGGCTGGTGATGGAGATGGTGTTGGTGGTGGCGATCGCGATGGTGATGGCGACGGTGTTGATGATGGAGATGGAGATGGAGATGGTGATGGAGATGGTGTTGACGATGGAGATGGTGATGATGATGGTGATGGTGTTGGTGGTGGCGATGGCGATGGTGGAGGAGATGGTGTTGGTGGTGGCGAGGGCGATAGTGGTGTTGGTGATGGTAGTAGTGGTCCTGGTAATGGTAATGGTAGTGGTGTTGGTGCAGGTATTGGTGGTCGTGATGCTCTTGGTGAGTGTCTTGACAGTGGCAATAGTAATGGTATTGGTGGTGGTGAGGCTGTTGGTGAGGGTGACCAGACCTGTGGAGAGGGGGATGGTGAGGCTGTTGGCGAGGGTGACCAGACCTCTGGAGAGGGTAGTGGTGAGGCTGTTGGTGAGGTTGACCAGACCTGTGGAGAGGGCGGTGGTGAGGCTGTTGGTGAGGGTGACCAGACCTGTAGAGAGGGCGGTGGTGAGGCTGTTGGTGAGGGTGACCAGACCTGTAGAGAGGGTGGTGGTGAGGCTGTTGGTGAGGGTGACCAGAACTGTGGAGAAGGCGGTGGTGATGGAAGTAGAGATGAAAAGGAAGGCAGCAATGATGCTTTTGGTTTGCTAGGGTTGTCTTCGTGAAATGAAAACGTTCAAAATTAGATTTTAAATCAGCATTGTTTCAATCACATCGCAGTTTTTTATATCGATAAAATTTAATTCACAACATGGTTGAAATCATGTCGCTACAGAATGTACATAAACACTAAAAGAAAGCGAGTTATTACTAAACTGATAAAGCTAATAGATCAGTTTCGTCCGAACACACTACGAACATCTTTTATAATAAGAACTATTCGATATGAAATAATTTGGACATAAATGAACTATAAACCTAGAGGATGAAATGTGTTGAGTGAATCTATGTGTAACAAGGAATATGACTCCGACATCTCGGAGAATTTTAAGTGAACTTCATTTTACTATTTCAAACTTGTATACGTTGACAATAGAGGTTGAAATTTACCAAATGTATGTTTTGAAATTTGTTGCGTTGTTATTTGTCTATCAAAGTGTACTAGATGTTTGATGATATTTTGAGAAGAAGCCTAAATGGGGATTGATACGTCGATCCAAGGTTGTGCTTAAATGCTTAGGATTAAGAATGGTTTACTTGATTGTGAAGTTTGGCTTGCTTTCTCCACAAGAATATCTTGTATTAATGCCCAAATGTTTAACAAACCTGAGAACTGACAGCGATGGAAAAGCTTTTTGATAAAAGAACTTCAGTACCTTAATATGTTTGTCAATTTATTTTCCTTCCATTGTTAGAGATGTGAAGCTAGTTAGCTGGACATAAGGAACGATGAACGAACATTGTTTGATGAACAATAGATGATTATAATTGCATGTTTGAGATGTAAATATATACCAAATGATTATCAAGTTGGCTGAAAGCGTTTGTTTTTATTATTTATTCTTCACTAAGTCATTAATTACCAGTGCGGAATAAAAAGTGATATCTTCACATGTGATCAAATATCGTATTCTATCACATGTGAAAAATAACAATTTTCCCGCCGTTACAATGTAGCACTCAATAGCCATTTAATAGCCGCAGCCACGTTGTAACCCTAAGGCGGTAACAGACGTCTAACTTCCGATTGTTGCCGAGCATTTCACAAAGATAATCGGCAGTTCTCCGAAGATTTTCCGACGATTTTCAAAAATTTACAAAATATGTTAAAAATACTTTTTGAGCATTTTTAAACTTTCCAAAAAAATTCCGAAGATTTCCGAAGATTTCCGACATCTATGGCTTAGTGAGGAATAAACAGAACATTACATGGCCGCTTGGAGATACGAATTCTTATCTTCTCGTGTGGAAAATATCGTATCTCCGCACGCCCATGTAATATCCCCTATATAACATTGTACCTTGTATAATATTTTCAGTAAAGAGGTTATGTCACCGCTATATAAGACCTTTTTGCGATGTACGAAATACTCCACAAATCAATGGAAATCTAAAAATAACAGATTACCGTGATAGAAAAACATAGAATGATACGTCGCAAAGGAACGTGGATGGTTACAATTGGGGAAGATTAAAACGGATTACAAACTCTCCATATAATTTCGGTCCAAGCTAGACATTAAAGTTAATCCATTCGCTTAGAAACTTTACTTTTACAATATATAACCATTTTATCATTTCTTGTTATCTTGTTGAGCTTACAATTTGTGTTTCGTGGCTGTAAAGGCTTTGTTCCTGACATGTCCAGAGAGCATGCGCATTACCGTGACATAGCCCTTTTAAATACATGAGTCGCAATTTTGAAATCGTAGCCATAATCTGAATACTGCACCGTTTCATAAACGTCGCCACGCCCTTATCTGGCAAAAGGTGAACTTGCACTGTTGTATATGTGCAGCTAGTTAGCATATAATAAAAGTTTATAAATATCGGAATGATGAAGTTTGTATGATTACCAAGATTGGCCTGGTTCTTCTAGATACCAATTACGTGTTGAACTACAGCTTGTGTTTCTGCCCCGTTGCATGCTGAGATTTCGGTGCGTATACATAACGAACTTCAACTAACTTCAGCCTAATGAAAAATAGGGTCCCAAAGGACTTTGACGCTACCGTGCAGGACTTTATTTTCGCTGGAGTTTATTTTTGTGATTTTCGCAGGTTTTTGGACAATTCGCAAACAAAGTTTCCTTCAAATAAAAATTCCCGCCAATAACATTTCAGCATAAATAAACGCAAGATTTTCCATTTTTAATTACTTACTATAGGAGCTCAAAGTGAAGTACAAAACAAACGACAACCCTAATTGTCCTACACAGAGCAAAACTCCGCGGTTTTACACACACGGAATGTGACAAAACTAGCGTTTCGTCCCTACGAAAGATAGACAGATCTATAAAATTTGGCCATTTTTTCTTATTTTCTGTGACATAATTTCCATCAAATTGCAAAAAAACGTTCCCCTTCAGAAACGGTTATCCCAAATCGCAAAAACAATCTTCCCGCCATTCCTATTTATGTTGCAGTCAGTGTATTGTATAGGGGCGAAATGAGCACACAAGTCAGTTAGGGTAAGAGATATATGATGTATCCGCTTCATAGGAATCTTTCTCGTAACCAGGTCTATGTTTTTCCTAGTACTGACAACACGCTAATTGCGACGTCCCGTGGAAACTATGCCCCAGGCCCCAGGTGGTGCTGTGGTTTTTTGCCTGACGCGATCAAGACATGGAAGGCGTCTGATTCAGATTCTAACCCAACTTACTTCTATAAACCATTTATTCAAAAAATTATTTGCTAAAATTGCTGCCCCTGTAGCATCCATTTTCAATGCTTCCGTCCCAAGCACAAGTTAGTCTGGCGAGCGACCCTCTTTGGGAAAAATAGGCCGAGAGAAAATGGCCGAGTGGGAGACTGGGGAAAGGGAGGAGGTTTTCTGATTGGTCAACATTTTTCATCACAAATCACAAGCGTCAAGGGGCGACAGACAAAAACACCTTTTCCCTTCCCTCTTTCTCATTCCTCGCGCGGTTTGTTTTTTCTTTTAACCCCAAAATAACTGGCGAGCCGCTCGCAGGCTCAGCACAAATCGGATGTGATTTCGATTCCCAACAGCAGCCCCGTAAAAGCCACAATAAAGTATTAAAGACGTCCGGCCGATGTCTCTTGGCCCCATCCTATCCAAGTCCTTGGAAATAGTTTATGCAAATTGAACCTCGAAACCAAACATTTCGGACAGTTCGTTAGACTTCTTTCGATTGTTTTTCCCATTTCAGACAAGTGCAAAACTCTTAAGAATTCTTATACTTTGTAATTTTTTCCTGTGTACATACTATTAGAAGAAAAAATAAACAAATCTGGAAGGAATTTCCTCACATTAACCAAAATAGAAAAACGAACCCTGGATCGACAGAAGTCAATTGCAGAACTTTGTGGTCTTTTTCCCTTGAACGTTCAACGTCATTTTACTATCAAAATTATGAACAAAAATAATAATGAATTTCTAAAGAACATGAGAATGTATTAAGCCCCCAGCCTCTAATAAGCCCCCAGTCTAGAAGCACCGAAAAATAATAAGCTCCCAAGGAGTCACTGTATTATTACGGTACGAGTGATTGGACAGTGTGGGCTACCTGTGGTACGAGAAAGAAAAACATGGTCGCCCCAGCCTCCTTCCCATTTCTGGCCAGGGGTCTGGATCGAGACAAGACGTTTCAGAACGTTTTCTGCCAGTTTTGGGAGCTCAGTTTCTGCATGTGCGAGTTTGTAAGTTGGTGCAGTATATTTGAATTTGCGCAGATCCATGCTCATTTGAATGTTTTGTCAGTGAAATTCTCTTCCTGCACCATCCTAACCAGGGAATGAGCTCTACCGACGAGTCTCATACCACTCGAGCTCAGCTCGAGCAGGAAATTCTTCAAATTCGCCAGGCGCTCGGTGGCAACATTCATGTCTCGGATTCGGAGTCAGAAATTTCAGAAGAGGACGATGAAGAAGAAGCAGAAGATGAGGACGACGACGACGAAGGTCAAGAGCAGGAAGAAAGCGATTCATTTATAGGTATCGGACTTGATTTAAGTGCTTGAAGTTCAATGGTCATATAGTTTAAAAGATGTTATAGATGGTGGTTGTACGGAGCGAGCAACTTAACCACGCGTGCCGATTCAAAATGCTATGAAAATGGCGGTCATATGTTAATACGTCACTATAACAATTTCTCTTGACTTGTTGCAGGGTACTTATCACAACAGAAGAGAACTGAATATTCCAGATTAGAGGTGAGTTAACAGACTATTCGCAATTGAAGTAAATATGACCAAATCTACCCTGGACCTAGAATTTAATCTAAACTGTTCGGTACTGTGTCATGCTGTGATGGTCTGCAAATTATAGGATCCCATAAGCGTCAGGATGGTCTGTACTCCTACAAATACCGGTTTTAATTTTGCCACAAATCAAATAGTTTTCATCCTAATCAACATGTATGTGAATGTGAATTTTTTTTTTAAATCTGGTTTGCTGGAGTTCAATTTCTTAAAAACCAACCAAGTTATTTATGGGATATTGTAAAGGATGCGCCCACACAAAGACCTTTTCATACATCGGGGGCGGATTCTTTACATCGCCCCGTATGATCATGTAAACAAAGCTCCCCCCAAATATTTTATATTTATTTGAAATCTGTAATATAAAGATTATTAAATAGACATTTATGTTACTGTGATCATAATCTGATCAGAATACACTCAGAATATTATTGTATTACTATTCCAATAGTTTAAAACTCAGCTTGTTTTCTGTCTTCATGAGTGCTTCGATGTTATTTATTTACATATAGTTTAAGACGATACATTTACTTGTCATATATGGCTAGTTAATTTCGCCCGCTGTGATTGGTCAATTTCAGGTCCGTAAGTTGCAGTACGGCCCTCTTGCTCTCGAGCGGCTGTCATTTGTTTATGTTTTCATGTGTTTACACGCCCTCAGTTGCTCCAAATTATCAAAGACGCCATATAATAAATATTTTATTAGCCTCACTTGCTCGATCCGTACGGTAAGTTATGGATCCTCGTTTTTTCCTTCTCTTGTTCATTTCCAGCGAGCTTCGCTCCTGGGCCATAAAAGGAAGGAAAAAATGTGGTTCATAACTCACCATGCAGACCTCGCACTCGGCTAATAAGAGGTATATATTGTTTACTTTCATTTCCATCATCTTGGGAAAGGTTGCAAATTGATGAGGTTGACCTGTTAAGTTGCCCTACTGTTCACTTGTCATGACTTGACTAATTTGATTGTCTAGATATTGTTCATAAAACGTGGCATATACCCATTATTAAATATACAACTGTTCATGAACTGAAAATTGGTGTGTTGTGACCAGGTTGCATTATAGATGATTAAAAAGCTACACTGCTCGAAAAATTTTGAAACTTTAAAACAAAGTTGTAAAAATGATCAAAAGTCCCATATGATATTATGATTTAGCTAAAGACTTTCCTCGTGGTATAATGACTGGATATAATTATGTAAGATTTAGCCCAATAGTACTCTTTTCAAATGACGTCACGCAAGCATTTGTTCACAATTTGATCCCACAATGCACCATGATTCCTGCAACAAAACTTGTTTCTACTCTTTCTATGCACTGCATATGCCACTTGCTCACTTTCAAAATCACTGTTAAGTGCGATACCAGATATAAGATCCAGTAAAGATACAGATTTATCCCTCTATTCCTTCACTCATCACTATCTGTATTTGTATATATGTTATAAAATAAAATATTACTATAATTATTGTCACTCACCTGTAAACTCACTCACTTACTCACTCTCACTCACTCACTTACTGTTCCTTGCACTCATTGCTCTTTCTATTCTTTTGCAATTGGTAATGTTATACAATTTGTAAATCTGTGTTTTTCCATAAATCGCCCAGCTTCCCTATGATCCTCAGCATATATTGTAACTGTGTTTAGAGGTGGTAGAGGATAAAGATGAAACAGTACTATATTGTTGAGTGGACTAGCTGAATGTTAAAAGTTAAGATTAACATAGTTGCAGAATTTCACAAGTTCTCGTTCCTTAGATCAATCATGTAATTAAAGATGAATTGCAAAAAGATACATGCACCTCATACAGCAAACTGAAAGCATGTTCAAGGCACTTCTGGCAGCCACAATACAATATATGGTTGATGTTTGACTTTACCTACTAAGCTTGGTTCCTCATGTGAGGATGGGGTCACAATTGCAATCTGAATAACATTGACCCCCATTTCTCACCACAGGCATCACAAGAGCAAGATTGTCAATCACCAGGCGAGTTAGAGCCATTGCAGACAGTACCATATAAGGCCTGTAATGATGTCAATGTTACCTGTGATGCAGTGAACAACTCAAAAGACAGTGATCCACTGACCCATCCCCCCACAGGACTCACACATGGACTACAAACAAGATCCTCATTTGCCAACAGCAAAATTGCTGTACCACTCACCCCACTCCACACAGTATCAAACGCTCAACCAAGGTTACAGCCATTATTGACCAATGAAGAGTCAGTTCTATTGAAGTCTGTAGTGACAAACAGTGAACACAGCCCACCCTCCATAGTGTCAGATTTTCATGTCACCTCACCCCTCTCAGTTACTGGCAGTGAACCTGTGATACCAGATCTATCAGCAAATGAGTACCCCTCCCCCTCCTTGGTACCCATTTGTCAACTCAGCCCCCTCCCACCAAGTGAGAATTACACACTAACAGAGTTACAGCCGACTGCTCAGGTATCAACTCCACTCGCAAGTCTCGGTATTAGTGGCCATAAATTGGCTGATTTGAGTTATGATAGTCATCCAGACAATGCTTCTGTTTGTGCCTCCCCATCTGAAGTACATCCCAGCTATTTTTCTACACCTTTCAAGGACGCTACACAGACTGGAACATCATGTTTGAATCCAGGCACATCAGCTTACGATGTGATGCCAGTGACTCTGAGCACACCAGCTTACAATGTGATGCCAGTGACTCTGAGCACACCAGCTTACAATGTGATGCCCAGTAACAGTAGCTGTGTGGCAGTGGATGACGTACTAGATGATTTGCCGCATCAGATTTCATTGAGTGGTGTAGGATGTGCTGAGGATATTTTGGATGAAGATATTGCAGTGAGAAGTCTCAGACTCAATCGAGCATACCAGGTAAGCTATCATGAGAGGCTAAGGGAGAGCTATACATGGCTAATGATGGCTAATGATGGCTAATGATGGCTGAATAAGATGAATGAGGGCATTTTAAGAGAGCACAGCCTCATCTGAAAGCAACTCAGATAGTAGTTCAGGCAATAAATTATTATGTTATTGATTGATATATCCATTGGAGTTTTACAACTTATACTAAATGAAATTTAGCAATTCGATCATAATTCTATTTGCCATAGATTTCCATGACTTACACAGTGCAAATTTATTTGATGAAAATCTACTTGCAGAAATTTGCTAGTGGCTACTTTTTTTACTCGCAAATTTGGGACAATTTGAAAAGCACGCTCGCATTTTGCGTGTTTGCTAGCGGTTAAGTCTAGGCCAGCTCTTCTTCTGAATTCCAGACTGACGACCCCCGGCCCTCTCTTCAGAATTCTAGACCCACGAACTTTCACTCTCCCTCAGAATTCCAAAATGCTGTCCATGGTAAGGTACAAAGAAACAGTATGGTCACCCATCCCAGTACAATGTACTAACCCTGCTCAGACAGGCTTAACTTTCTACAAGGTGATAACTCATTTTCAGGCCTTGCCGAGCTGAAAATCATTCTGAAATCCGAGCCCCAGTCAGCTCCGAAGCACTCAGGCTGTCTGGCCTGCCTAGCAATTTGGTGTATATAAATTATGTACATAAATTATATATATAAATTATGTATATAAATAATGTATATAAATTATGTGCTACCTCTTTCATTGGCAGCAATAATTAGTAATAATAATTATGCCAACTTCCAATTTCGTATTACATGTATCTATAGATAGATATTACTTGCGAAAATGGTGGATATAAATTATATACTATTTATATTTTTGATGTTATAACTACGTGTACATGTAATAAATATTTATCCTTTTCCTCACTACCACTATGCCTTTGTTGTGTCAGGTCTTGGTTATTGATGAGCTGAAGAGAATTGAGCTGTTGCTAGCAAAGAATAGAGAAAGACAAGTAAGTAACACACTTGTCACATATTATGGGGTTATATGTACAGTTATGGGTGCGTCCTCGTGTATACATGTAGAAAACTATTGTCTAGAGAAGGGTTAGGTGTTAGGCATATGGTTAGGTGACTGTACAGTCTGTAGTTCTGAATGTTCTAGGATTTCATTTTCGGTAGTTTTGTATGGTTGTAGGGTACATGTATCTGTTTTAGGCCTGTGTATTTTTAGGGTGTGATTTTGATGCAGTTTATGTTTGTAAGAATGTCTGTTTCTTTAAAGAAACAATATATATATTTGGACCCCCTCTCCTCTCATTTTATTCCGGGAGTCCCACCCCTTAGGGGTGGATCAAATTGGGGTGCCTGAGATCAAGAGGAGCTATCTGCAGCATTTTCCTTATAAAATCCTTGGGGGTACTGTATGCTGACAGGAGTGGGGTACTGCAGCCTCCTTGCCCCCCCCCATATAAATCTGGCCTTGTATTACATGTAGATACAAACTTGTCTGCTAATTGTGCAGTGCAGTGACTTCACCTTTCTTACCTTACAGTAATTCCAGCCATGAATGATCTCTCAACCTAATATTCTATTTATTCAGTTGGGCTTGCAGCAGCTCCAACCAAGCAAACATCAGGAGACCAGATCAGATTGCATGTCACTGGTCAAGTTTGGAACACCGTACTTCAAAGATGACATGGGAATAGTA
>JANUFV010127004.1:0-15223 GCA_024757865.1 Epizoanthus scotinus | reverse complement strand
CCCCCTGAGGAGCAGCACCTCCCTGTATAGGTTATATATATGCAAGAGAACCCCTACCCCCTGAGGAGCAGCACGTCCCTGTATAGGTTATATATATGCAAGAGAACCCCTACCCCCAGGTGATCAACATATAACTACAGATGGTAGTTGAAAGTTCATAAGTTGGGGTTTTCTCAGGTGCGATTTAGCTTTGTTATGAGATTTTCCAGCATATTCCTTGTTTCGATCGAGTTCGGGTAGGGCTGGTTGTCGATTTTATAACACACTTAGACACGTATTCATTCTCCCTCGAACAGTTGGGTACTGACGTCACTTGGAATGATTATCGCTGACGGAAATGAAGTTGAAGCTGGAAACCAAACAAGAGGGATGAGTGTTGATATAGACACAAAAGTAACTTAGGTGCATTTGAGTGAGTAAAGAGAACGCTAGGACCAAGCATTCTATATGGACGACGCGGAAGTACAAACGTCCATTTTGTCAATTAATGTTGGTTAGAGAGCCAACAGATTTGATCTAGGTCAAACTATAGCCAACGCCTTTGTATATAAAACCAACATCTTTGATCCAAGTCACTATAGCCAGCAGCTTTGATCTAAGTCATACTATAGGCAACAACTTATGTATAAAACTAACATCTTTGATCTAGGTAGAGATATAGTAAACAGCTTTGAACTAAGTCAAACTATAGCCAACAATTTTGTATATAGCCAACAGCTTCAATCTAGGCCAAATTTATAGCCAACAACTTGTATATAACCGACAGCTTTAATCTAGGTCAAACTAAGCCCAACAGTTGTGTTCTATGCGAAGCTATATATAGCCAACGAATTTGGTCTAGGTCCAACTATAACCAACAGCTTTGAACAAGGTCATACTATAGCCAACAACTTGTATATAGCCGACAGATTTAATCTAGGTCAAACTAAGCCCAACAGCTTTGTTCTATGCGAAGCTATATAGCCATGGAATTTGGTCTTTAATCTAGGTCAAGCTAAAAGGCTACCATAAATATATAGTTTTTGTAAACAGAACGGCAGTTTTATTGCAATATTTAGAGCAAAAACAAATTTTTGAAGACACACCTTTTGACATTTAATATTGTTACTGTAAGTGTATGCACTTTCTAAATACCTTACCAAGATACTATTTCTGATTTTATCTATAATAATAATAGATTGGAAGCTCGCTTACCTTGGATATGAAGAAGCTCCCTACGAAAAGCCAGGCGAACCTGTCAAATGGTCGGAAAACAAAACAGATTGTGAATTGAATATATATTTTGAAGAATGTAAAATACTGTTCTCAACGTCGAGAACAATCTAAAGTTGGTCAATATTTAATCCAAATAGAATTGTATCGGTTAAAGTCTCTGATTTGAGATACCGTATCTTTTCGAAAGCACCCTTAGCGTGGGCGCTTAATTAAAATGAAATTCATAATGAAGGATCTGTCACGTCAAATAATCTGATAAATAGAAGAACTAATTATCATTAGTTTGGAAATAAGTTAAATTGCTAACAAACCAATTTTCATATGGTTTCTTTTCATACGGGCACTTTCGCCTCCCCCTCTCCCCCTCCCTCTTCCCCTCCCCATCCTTTCCCTCTTCTAGCTTGTGTGTACATTGTTGGTATGTACAACGAATGATACTGCAGTACAGTAACGGAGCAGGTTGAAACATGTGCCTCATTTAGTGACCCAGTTTGTAATCAGACAGTTGTCCACACATGTATCCTACCTATCCAGTTTTTGAGAAAGCTTAGTGATAATTATGATGCAGAAAATCAGACGGTGAAATACTTTGAGATATTACTTTTTAGTTTAGGAAATATTAAGTGGGTTCGTGTATTTTGACTGGCTCCCTATATGCAACATATTTTGTACAAAGAAACCTCCAGTCCATTTTAAATGGTTGCCAAAGATTGACATGATATTGATAAATCTAAATCTCCAGAAGCCTTATGAATACAATTATTGCACCCACTAAAGTAATTTTAACATGAACACTGTGACAATTGACATAGTAATAAATATCAAACGATATTTAAAAATACGGCTCTACATAGAGAAAGTAGAGATATCCCTTCAAAAAATTATATAATTCACTGAAAGCATTACCAACAGCCAAGTAAAACCCACCTGCAAGAAGTATATTAGTTAAAATGTCCTCCTACAATTGCATGCTCAATATAACAATCCTTTCTTTCCCTCAGTTGCTTCTGAACAATGCACCCAGAATGAGCTAGAGCAACACTTTATTCAAACCACATTCAAGAGTTCGCGTTTTCTTCAGACCTTTTCACATGACCCCCACCCCAAAATATTGCTTTTTTTAATTTTTCCAAAACTGAGTGTGGTTCATCCCATCTTAACTCAACTCTCAAGATTTAAGTCACGAAACACTTCAAAATTGTTCGAGTTTGTTGCAAGACGCGTATTCCATTATCAATAGCACAATAGTAGTGCACATTTCATATGATAACAATGCAAGATGCAAAAACTTCAGTTAACATTCTCATATTTTGTAATAAGTACGGCAAGACAAGTCGATGGATAGGCTATAAGGTAGATACGTCGTGTTATGGTTGAAATACTGTCTTCAGGCAGAATCGTTTTGAGGCTTTTCTACATGAAGAGATACAAGATAACTCAGAAACTGTATTTGAGCAGGTACAGGAATGACAGGGAATGAAACAGGAATGTGAAACGATGAAACACACACACTAGTTTCGTTCGTTCGACAGCTTTAACAGCCATCTGCTATCCCGGCATAGGTATCAATATTAATTGTGTCAACTTCCGCATTTCAAAGGTCACAAACAACGATTAAACAAGCAAACAAAACAAAGCAATTATAAAGAAAACAAATCAACCTTCAAGTTGCTCTATTTACGGGGAACCACATGAAGTCGTAATAATTTGAGCGGATTGTTCGTAGGACACAATATTGACAATGAATTTAGTTTAATTTTGTAAGGGCATTTCCGGCCATTTTTGCAATAGTTTTAAACATGTTTTTATTGAAACAGCACAAAGATGCACACCTTTACCGATCTCAAAACAGCTGAGAACTAAGTTTGGCGAGATCGAGAGGTAAACAAAATTCTTCCCCTGTCACCATTCGACGAGGTTCTATTCTTAGCATCAATTTTGTTTGCCCTTCTATCTAAAACAGAAATACTGAAACCTTTCAGTCTTTATAACTAATATGCTGTCAAAATCTAGACACTAACATATAACGAAACTTTCAAACTAGAATGTGTAGGATAGTAATAGTTATCAAACGATAAATTATTCAGCAGCGTTTTGCCCTGTGTTTTGAATATTAGCAGTCTTGATATAACTGTGAATTTATGTTCATTTAAACAACCTGACCGAAGGGAAAGTTTTTTAATTATACAGACGTTATAGGACACCGCATCCTTGTGAATTGATGATTCTTTCGCCTGTGGAAAGATGAACCGTAAATGGTTATACTTGCGTCCCAGGTGAATAATTGAAGCTTGAAATCCCGCTGCGAGAAGCCAAATAGAATACAATTATAACTTTGAAATATATTTGTACAACTATTTGTTGGCTTAGATTTCACTTGGATGGAATTTAGAGATATTGAAGACATTTACCAACTCAATAAAAACAGAAACCATGCATCGATAATATTAAAAACTACGAATCCTAAAGGTCAAGTTATAGAGAAATGATATTTGCAAAAATCGACAACAATAAATTATTGAGCGAACTGAGCCTCATGCCGTGATTCCAAATGTGTTGACATAATAATACAAAGGACTACATACATGATTTTTAGCAGGGACTCTTTAGTTTCTAAGATCCTTGTAACTATCAAGTTCAACCAAGTGATTACAATGTTGTTGCACACTCAAACCCGATTGGTAGATTTCCCGCGTGAACGGCGATCGCCGCGTCTGTTTCGCACGCCTTAGAATATAAAAGGCGGGAAACGCGGGGCGGAGGTCATACTAACAATGCACTGGGGTAACTGTGATCACGAAGGCAGTACTCCCAGAAAGACTCGGTCATTGCACTCCGATCGAGCCCTGTCTGCGTGGAGCCCTTAGGGGTACACGGTGCATAATTTTTGATAGTTGGGCGAACCTGCGTACGCGCTAGTTTGCCCGTTAGCCAAACAAACAAAAAGATAACTATCATTAGTTTCACTCTATGTTATTGTTCTTGTCCTTGTAACTTTACCACTGTCACCACAAATTGTGAATGTTATGTGTTAGTGTTAGTGTTATCTACTGGCCTATGCTATGATAGATCCCAGTGTATCCTCGTAACATAACCTGCCTGTTTCTCTGTCTGTATCTTACTCTTATTCTCGTCTCTATATTCCTTTTTGTTGTCATTGCTATATACGTTGGCTGAAGACTAATGTACATGAACGTATTTCGTCCCATCATTTACTCTTTTTGACACTAACAAATGTTCTTTGCTTCACTACATTTTCTGTGTTGATCTGATCAAGTGCGTGTCGGCCTCGCGGCTATAACTGTGCAGTGTCTCCCGACAGCTGCCGGTACGTTTCTAGATGAGTTGTCTCACGTGCTGTGAATTTGATCATGTTGTGTTGTGGTTTATCTCATCTACTGTTATTTACTGAAGTTAAAACAGGCACACCGAACATTCATGCACGAAATTATATTAGAAATATCTGAAATATAGACTGAGATACAGAGATGAAATGGACAGGGTTAGTGTGGTTCGTTTAAAAATCAAGTCAGTTATATACTAACAACCATATTCAGACTGATACCCTTCGCTTTCTTTGCTTTACCTTCCACCTCAAGAACAAGAAAAGTTCTGCTATTAAGAAATACAAATCCCTATTGATTCTTTCGTGGCTCGACTTTTGGTTTTCTATCCAATTTGACTCTATTTTATATTCACTTGCAACCGGTAATCTTTTGATCCCATGATTGAGTATGAAAAGCTATATATGGCCGCGAAATGTTCTCCCTTTGTCGGAAACACTTTTCGCCGATTTATTGCATATGCGTGCTCGTATTTATTGCGAATTCTCTTTTGTGGAATTAGAAGTGGTCTAATCTTGCAAAACATCAACTTTCTTAGTTGGTAAATGACTTTTTTTGCGCCACGCTGTCTTGAAATGTAAAAACATTCAGAATTATTCCAGTATGGTGAATCAGAAACTGTGTAAACTAGTCAGTCAATGGTCAACAACTACAGAATATAATTATAGAAGAGTCAATTTATCAGTAGTGTGTAATTTTTTAAAATACCTACACAGAAATTAATCATGAAATTTGACGGTAGTCTGAACATTAATTTGCATACTGACCTGAACTCAAAACGGACTCAAAACATGTGTATACCGAAATCCTAAAAATGATTTATTCAAGTATCAGTGTATATATGTATTCGAAAGTTTCTACCAGCGCTGTATCAATAATTGTGTTCATATTCGCGCTCATACTCTATCCGTTTATAAGAAGAATAGCTATCTTAGAAAAAGTACTTATATACAAAATGTTATTTCAGTGGAATTCAAACTACCGATTTTGTTATTTTAATAAATAATATATCTGTAATATCTTCCAAAGAATGCGATGGAAAACATCGAAGCTTCTCGAAGCTTTTCTGTGTGTCTGCGCGAATTGTATGATGACGAGCGGTTAGGATACTTGCATATAGACGTATGTCGAACCACAAATAAGTCAGTTAACTAACAAGATTTTCTCTTCCTCTTTCATGCTCTGTAATCATCCATGCATCGGCTACGCTGTAAGAAATTGTAATTACTTAATTGGTTGGGTGTATAGATATATTGGGTAAAATATCTGTACTGACTTGAACCATACAACCATCACAAATCCTTCAATCACTTTATTGCTATAAATACTTGTATATAATTTATGTCTTCTTCTTTTACAATGGAAGGTTGATTTGCCAGTGGACACTGGTAGAAAATGATATGGTAGTCTATTTTGGTTCACTTCCCCGCCACTTTGTGTCCCAGTGGAGGAGATGTTGACAAGATTTGAATACTATACGATTTAAGAAGATCAGCTTGATTTTTCTACTAGGAAACGAAGACATAAGAAAGTTTTGCAATTTTTATTGAAAAGCGCATTGAACTACAGCAAGTTGAAAAGAAATACGTTCAAACAAATATACATTTAAAAAAATGATTATATCATTAGTTTCCAAAAACACCAAACGAGTCTTTGGCTTTGCTAAAACTATAGTTTACTTAGAGGCTATTCCATTTTTTGTTGATGCTCAAATATATCCCCTTTCGCTAAAAGCAAAGTCTTTCATTTAAGACAAAAAAATTTAAACCAGTTCCCGTGAAATACTAACAACTTTCGTACTAACGTATCCGAAACGAATGTGTTACAACTTCAACTCTATAATCTCTAACGCTGGAGAACACAATTTGTCAGTGTGAGATTAGTCGAGAGAGGTTAGTCTTTACGTGTTAGCTCAAAAGTCAGTTTAAAATTCAAACAAAAACATAAACTTGTTGTATCGTAGTAACAATAAATGTTGCGTTTCCCAATGTCGTTGTTGTCTGTTTTTCAGCTCCGGCTTTTCTGTGATCAATCTTCAAAAGAACTTGGGGTTTTTAATATGAAACCCCACCGTGCCTCATACCGGCTTATATGGCAAAGCAAACCAGGTGAGCTATTATTTGAGGTATACAATTATGAATACATTCTTTTCATTGGCCACACTCTCAATACAGATGCATTCCTCCAAGTTCTGTTATTCGAAGTGAAACTTAATTAACTGTACAATAACAAGCTGTTCGGGTTTGAATTGACTTTCTTGTTCCACAAGGGAAACAAAACACCACTTAATTTAATGGACACTAAAAACTTCAATACATCACCTGCTGCTCGAACGACTCGATCTTTGTTTTTGTTTTCTTCATCGAAACAGTTTTGATTTACAGTGATAAAATTTGAAGACGCTCTTGATTTTGTTTGTAATTTGAGTTATCTAGTCCCCTATACGTCTAACCGAAACCTATCTTGGTGAACAAATCCGACAATGATTTTAAAACCTTTCAAAATATTATTGTTTTCAAATCCTTAAAAATTAATGTTCAAAAGTCATCAGCAATTATGAATAAGGCAACGAAAATGAATATATTCTTGCCTAAAATTTTAGGGCATGAAAAAACAAGATTATCTTTACCAAAACAGATCTAAAGAACAGCATCATCACTCAGTTCTGAAGAAACAGCTTGAATTTGATTATAAAATTTGAAGAATTGAAATTGAAATTTTGAATGAAGTGCTTCTATATCTTGCACAGAGGTGGGTGAAGTGTGCCTCATCGAATTAACACGAACTATGTTGTATACGAACCGTATTTGGGCAAAACGATTTCACATTTTGATGACCATCCGCGACATTTTCTTTAGTATGAGTGCTTGGCTTGCTAACCCAAAGTATATACGAAGAAGCTACCCGACGCAAAATGAATTTGAATAATAAATAAATTCATTTTCTTATGTGACCAATAGGTTTATGGTAATGGTGGAACAGCTTCTTGGAGACTGGGTTGCGGTTACTACAGGCTAATGAAGCTCCATAGCTTCGCTGTTTACTTTCCTATTTCAAATCAAGTTGATTTCTTGTTACTCTCTTTGTATTTCCACGATTCACGTGTATAAGCATAATTCCTCTGGGGAAGAAAACTATTCCAAAAATAGCTCACTGAAACTGCGGTAACGACATGCCAACAAATTTGTCAAAACGAGTGAATTAGAAATATAAGCTACACACAACACCGACTGACTGTGTTCCAAACACCTGCATTTTAAGGAATATTGACTGTATCAAATATTTATTTAGGGACTAGCTATAAAGTATCTACTACGGGGGTTGAAGGGGGGACGGGGGGGACGGTATTGTAAGGGTGTGTGAGTTTTTTCTCCTTCACTTTAGGGGGCATGAAATAATTAAGCAACATATTGATGGGGTATGAAAGAGGTATGATCAATGTTCCTAATATATGAGGGGACATGTAGCTTTGTGCTGTATTATGTGAGAGGGTTTCAACCTTTTTTGGAATATTTGCAATTTACACTCTGCTCCCTGTAGTAGATACTTTATGACCAGTCCCTTACTGTACTGGACACACACAAACTATGATCAACAAATAAATAACACAAAAACACATTACAGGTTTTCAACATAATCCTGAAACTGGAGAGAAAGGGATTCGATAAAGAAGAAAATGAATTAAGTGGTTGATTAGTTGGTTCAGTAAATAGTTTGTTGGTTGGTTGATGGATGGGTGGGTAGGTTGGTTGGTGGGTTGGTTGGTTGGTTAGTTGGTTAGCTGGTTGGTTAGCTTGTTGGTTAATTGGTTGGTTGGTTGGTTGGTTGGTTGGTTGGTTGGATGGATGGATGTTTGGTTGGATGGTTGGTTGGTTGGTTGGTTGATTGGTTGGGTGGTTGGTTGGTTGGTTGGTTGGTTGGTTGGTTGGTTGGTTGGTTGGTTGGTTGGTTGGTTTGTTGGTTGGTTGGTTGCTAGGTTGGCTCCACCTCAAACGGTCTGCATTTTATAAATAAGTCTCGAGCCTGGTCTGCATTCTCCAAAACTTTGCAGCCCTATGCTTTTAACATTCAATCAAACTTCCAAAAATGAAAGGCGGGAGAAAAGGCGGGAGAAAAGGCTGTGCATGTGTCTCGCCATGGACGTAATATTTAAAAACTACTTGTAAATTACTAACTTCGACGAAACTGGCCCTAAATAATTTGCGAAAGTTCCAAACGCAAACTAAAAGAAAAAGAAAAAGAAAATTAAAATTTGGAAGGCAAAAAATAACAGAAAATTTCCCTGGCCCGATTCGAACCGGTACGTTGTGTATGCAAGGCAAAACTTCTATCTATTGCGCCATGCACAATAAATATAGAACTTGCTAGCATTAATTTGAGACATTGGTTTGTTTTTGCTTTATTTTTTGCTGAGATAATAATACCCAGCTTATTTTGTGCCGCAAAGGAAACCAATGCAACTCTCTGTGTTTGATTTGGGTTTGTTACACACATAGATTCCCCAGCTAATATTTGGGCTAGCATATGGTGTGCAATTTACACTCCTGAGCCAGGAAATATATTCTTAAAGCTACAAAGTCAGGTGAACAAATTTATTTAACAGCACATGGGGTATTTTAAAAAATCAGAACTTGCCAGTTTTCTGAGCAGCCTATCAGTAAATACTGATCACTGCAAAGATAAATGTCACACATAAAACTACAGGCATATAATAAAATATGTTAAAGTGTTGATTTATGCAATGCTAAGAGGGCAAAAACTTCATCCAAAATTGATTTTCTTTCAAAACAGCACAAGCAGAAAGCAAACCGATATTTACCTGGGAAATGAGCTCCTTTAATTCTCCCATTTCACAATTTTTGCTCAAATTAGAGCAACAGCATTTCAAAAAAACTCTTCATTTTTCAAAATATTAGGTTGGTTTTGAAGAACTTTACGACCACTTTTTGTGAGACAACATTAGCAAAACCGCCATCTTGTACAAACATGACCCCATTGCATGATGGGAAACCCGTAATTTTTGAGCGGGAAAGCCCCACCTCAAACGTTCTGTATTTTATATATAAGTCTTGAGCCTGGTTTGCATTCTCCAAAAATTTGCAGCCCTATGCTTTTAACATTTAATCAAACTTCCAAAAATGAAGAATGCATCCCGCTGAGACTTACCCATTTGCTCTTGGGCCCCTTATCCATGAATGTCAGAGCTGTTGGAAACCTGGCGGACGATTCCAACATTTCCTGTCACATTCACAGTGCCAATAAACAGTTATTCGAAATTGGCAAGGATTAAGCCTTCGTTTCTCATGGTCAAATTTTGAAGATGGTCAGGTAAAAAAAATTACGAAGCAAATAGCAATTATTATAAATGTTTGTTCAACAATCAACCCAATATTCGCGACAATGTACACGAACAATTCTTTGGATGTCACCTCTTGGCATACATGTAGAGGGGGGTCATTAACTTTCCTTGTTTGATACCAAAACATTTGTTGCACAATAGAACAGAAGTTATGTTACATTGTTGGTAAAGAATTAGCCTGTATTATAACTTTTAAATAAAAAATTGAAGACAAATTAGGTCTTAAATTTTCTGAATTTGTTTAAGAAAAAGTATTAAAAAGGTCTTAAATGTCTTTAGGTGCAGGAACCCTGAACTACAACTAAAGTCCATGTACATACGGTACTGGGAGGGGGAGGGTTGGTTCTATGTTTTGTAAATTTTTGTCAATTATTGATCCTTTTATTTCTATCAATACGCCTGTTAGAATAACCCGGTGCCTAGACCCAACCAAGGGCTTAATACTCAATGTACCGAAGTGTAATACTGTAACAATGCAGAATAGCTTCTATTGCAGAGCTCCACGAGTCTGGAACATCTTACCTGCCAATCTCAGAAGCAACAGTCTCTCACGTAGTCGTTTCAAGAAGGAACTGTACACATATTATAGCAATCTAGCCAACCTCTATTTTGACAATCACAAGCCTCAGACGTTTAAATCTATTTGCGTCAAATGTCATTCCTGTCGCCCTATAGACGTCCCTGCTCAATGGCCAAGCTTGTTAATACAATTTTAAAAGAAATAAAAAATATATATAATGATTAATATCAAGTTCATGATTGTATTATATTGATTTTATAACATAAAATTATACAGTCACATGTATCGACTATAATAATTATATTGTAAGTAATATAATTTTGTAATTTATTTATTCTTCTAAGGAATATTTATTTAATATATTTTTGTTTATTCACAAGAACCTTAACTTCATTGCTAATTTCTTTTGTATACAGGAATACAAATCAGTCCGTGGAAGAGGAAGACCTCGGAAGACCAAAGAAACAAGCAAACCTGAGGAAAAAAGAAAGTCTTCTGCATCTATGAGCAGCAGTGGCAGTGAACTGAGCTCCAGTAGTGAGGACGACGAACAGGAGGATGAAGAAAAGGAAGAAAAATTGAAGGTTTTACAAAACTGACTATAAAAATAAGTAAGAACAATCTAAGTGATATGGATTTTTAGTTGATCTAAATAGATTTAAAATGTTTAAACTAGTTTAGAATGTTTCAGGCACCTTCTGTGCCCTTCGTCAGAGTTGTGAATATTGCCCTAAAGGGATCCTTAGGGACAATATGGGACCGACGACGAAGAGGTTAGTGAACAATTTATTGATTTTCACAGGTCTTACCGTGACCCTAACCATAAACCTAAGTATTTAATAATTTTATTGCGAAGCACAGACCGCGTTCGCAGAAGCTGTAAACATCTACAGGGTCTTCAACAATGCAGCCGAAACTATCATGTTCGCTTCGATTTTTCTTTGTAATTTACACGTTCTCATCTTTAAATGTATTCGTGTACTGCTTGAATCACCGATAACTTTTTCAATTCTATTAACAAAAGAATTGGATTTGCTTGTTTTGAACCCGAAATTTGCGAATTTTGTATAAGTGCCACATATACCCTTCAAGACTTTTACAACAAATTGTTTCTCTAGTAAGTATATATTAATTAATTACTGTACAGTACCGCTCACGAGTATCTTTACCTCACGCGTACACGCGCGGCGCGTAACGCGCGTGTAATGAGCTTCACGCGTCATTGGCACACGCCAAATACTCACCAATAAATTTTGCATAAATCTGACTTTGCGCGCACGTGTAACACGCGAGTTACTCGCCATGTACAAATGTTATTAATTTATTTTCAACACTGATGAACTAGAAGTAGTTTCCTCTGCAGTTTTGTCATGACCTACGACCAAACTGCATTTAAATACGGCCAGGTTTAACGCACGTAATCGAAATTCTAATATTACATTTCATATTTATTTGTGTTTGTGGTATTTTCTTTCCAGATCGTTCGAAAGTCGCCATAAATGTTTTTACTGCCATAAATTGTTTAACTTTTTAATGAGTACACAAATGTTTCGATTGTGGGTGCATGTGTATTCTATGTCAAATGAGTTAGCTAGTATACTCAACGTGTGCAAGGAGGAACTAAAGAGAATCGAGAACGAATTAAGTGAAATCTACATCCAATGTCAAGACTGCAGCCAGGCTAGTTATGGACGACAAATTTACAGGCTATCTTTAAAAGTGGGAACGAGGAATCGGGGAATGAGGAACGGGGAATGGCGGGGAATGGGAAAACTAGGAATGGGAAAAGCGGGAATGGGAAAAGCAGGAATGGGAAAAGAAGGAATGGGAGGAGCAGGAATGGGAAGAGCAGGAATGGGAAGAGCAGGAATGGGAACAGCAGGAATGGGAAAAGCAGGAATGAGAAAAGCAGGAATGGGAAAAGAAGGAATATTTAGAATATAGTTTTATTAACCAGTCGCAATCACGCGTACATCAAATGCACAAAATCCACGCGCTTTTTGTGCCTTAATGTATAAAATCCACGCGTTTTGTGGGCTCTGCTGCCAATCATTTTTTAAAACTGATTAAAAATAATGATTGACTGCTGCTATCAGCGCATTTTGCAGCCGCTTATTCACAGGATTGGATCTTTGTGCGTTGTGGAACTCGTGCGTGTTGGAAAACTGAGTTTCTATTTCGAGCGTAAACATCTACTGACAACTGTCTCTTCTCCAATTTTTTATTAATTTCATTTTTGTTTCTTCTCTATAATATATGTAATTAAGGCACAAAAAGCGCGTGGATTTTGTGCCTTTGATGTACGCGTGATTGCGACTGATTAATAAACTATATTCTAAATATTTCTGCTTTTCTCATTCCTGCTTTTCTCATTCCTGCATTTCCTATTCCGGCTCTTTTGTAATTTTAGCTTTGCATAAAACTTTGCCGAACTTAACTCAGCATAATGTTAAAACATAGCTATTCATATTGTCTCCAGCGACAAGACATGTATGCATTTTCGCCCCCTTACGCCGAGAGTGTAGAACATAACATTCCTACAAAAGTAAAGGTAGGAAGTTTAACCTCACCATGTGTACAGATAATCCATGAACTTCGGTAATTTTAGCTTTGCATAAAACTTTGCTAAACTTAACTCGGGATAATGTCAAAAACATAGCTATTCATATTGACTCAACGACAAGAGATGTATGCATCTTCGCACATTTATCAGCTTTAGTTTTCAGAATGCACTTTATCCATCAATCAACAGATATTGATTTTAACTGTTTCTATAAGTTTTGATGTTTGGTTAAATTTTGAGTTGTCGCTGCTCGTGTAACTTGAAATTTAAAGATTATAACAAACAAAACTCTCACATCTTTGTTGTCTTTCTCATCTGCTTTTTAAGTTGCTACACATTCTTTCGTCTACGACCAAACCATCGGGAAAACACCGGTTCTCGTCTGATCACCGAAGTTAAGCCCGTTAGGGCGGGGTTAGTACTTGGATGGGTGATAGCAAGTTAGTTACGAGAGTGTAGCACATAACATTCCTACAAAAGCAAACAGTTGGAAAATTCGATTCTCCTAGCGTCCGTGTTATCCGATTATCTTTTTCAATATTCATACAGGTTGTTCTAATTAAGGAAAAGCGCTAATATATACGCTGCTCGTGCGCCTCTGAAGTTCAAGAGTTCGTCATAATCACAAGTGCGCGTGTCTTTGGCCAACGTGTTGCCGATTTGCAGAACAACTGTGCCGGACGGGCTACGATAAACAAAACTTTTTTGGTTTTACAGCAAAACATTGACCGAAACGAATGAAAGGTATAGGAAGTTTAACCTCACCATGTGCACACATAATACATGAACTTAGGCGATTCTAGCACTGTATAAAACTTTGCTGAACTTCACTCAGGATAAAGTTAAAAACATAGCTATTCATATTGACTCCAGCGACAAAAGATGTATGCATCTTCGCACATTTATTAGCGAGCATCTTTGCCAAATGTTTGCTTCGGTTTTCAGAATGCACTCTATCCACCAATCAACAGATATTTAATTTAACGGTTTCTATAAGTTCTGGTGTTTGGTCAAATTTTAAGTTGTCGCTACTTGTGTAACTTGTAATTTGAAGACTGTAACCGCCCAAATTCTCACATTCTTGTTGTCTTTCTCACCTGCTATTTCATTTGCTGCACATTCTTTCGTCTAAAACTATACCATCGGAAAACACCGGTTCTCGTCTGATCACCGAAGTTAAGCCCGTTAGGGCGGGGTTATACTTGGATGGGTGACCGCCTAGGAATACCTCGTGTCGTAGACTTTGCATTTTATTTTATTTTTGTATCTCTATGTAGTTGTCAGAATATTTTTTTAATAGCCCAATTGAATCTAGATAGCAAGTTCGTTACGGGAGTGTATAACATCCTACAAAAAAAAGCAGTTGTCAAATTCGATTCTCCTAGCGTCCGTGTAATCCGTAATTTTTTGTCAATATTCATTCAGGTTGCTCTAGTAAAAGCAAACCGCTACACATATACACTGCTCGTGCGCCTCTAAAGTTCAAAAGTTCGTCATAATCACAAGTGCGCGTGTCTTTGGCCAACGTGTTGCCGATTTGAAGAACAACCATGCCGGACGGGCTACGATAAGCATAACTTTTTTGTTTTACAACATAACACAAATATTGACAAAAACGAATGAAAGGTAGGAAGTTTAAACCGGCCATACGCATAATACATGAACTTCGGCAATTTTAGCACTGTATAAATCTGAACTCAGGATAAAGAACTTAACTCAGGATAAAGTCAAAAATATAGCTATTCATATTGTCTTCAGCGACGAGAGATGTAGGTATTTTGGAGCATTTGTGAGCGAGCATCTTTGAGTTTCCAGAATGCACTCTACATAAACTCTTCGTTTCTATTTAAAAGCCGGACGAATGCTTAACGAAGCTGATTCACACTTCGAAATGGCACTAAATTGTAGTCATTTATGAGCCTCTTTCGTTGATGTTTGTATTATAACGCCACAACAGCTGACAAACATTTTGGTCCGCCATTTTCTCATACATTTCAGTTTTATCACTATTGAAACCAGACACCTGAGGCAACTCGACTTCGCAAGTGTGAACGCAATCTCGAAGCAGTCGAGTGATCTGGTACAACTAAGAATACACTCGTGTGAACACACTTTTGGGAATGGCCTGGAAGTACTCCGAGATAACTTTCCTTTCCTTTCCTTTCCTTTCCTTTCCTTTCCTTTCCTTTCCTTTCCTTTCCTTTCCTTTCCTTTCCTTTCCT
>JANUFV010126893.1:0-15224 GCA_024757865.1 Epizoanthus scotinus | reverse complement strand
ACCTTGCCTTCTATCTGACTAGTGTTTCAATGTCTATTGACATTCTGGTAGGTGACATCCTATGAAACGGTAGAAGGCCACGGACATAAGCCCTTTTTTGTACAAAGGGAATCTCTGGATGTGGATTGACATATGAGGGAGTGAAAACAAAAATTCAATACAAGATGAATAATACGGTGTAATACAATTAATATTTTACACAATAAAATACAAAACACACAAGAACAAGAACAATTTAAGAAAAATAATAGATCGATAATTAAGTCGTACTGGTAGTTTTTTTTTACAAGTTTTGGAGTCTGACTTCTGGGGATCATCTTCGATTGACTGTTAAAAGATTAATGCAGATGTACTGAGAACGAAAATGATAATGACAATGCAATGACAGTCAAGCGAATTCCTCCGTATTGTGCATATGACATCTGAATTTGTTTTACACGGATACAAAGCTATTGCGATGTGTTTAGTTATTTGAGCGAAAAATGTATTCGAAACGAGTCCGGGAAACTAGAGTTATTCGAGTATGGGGACACATGGCCGAGCGAGAGACCTGGGATTTAAACAGAGGTCCGTGACGTCATGGTAGTAACACCTCCGCGTCGCGTCACGTCTATTACAAGACTAATATATAAACCAAACAACTTTTTCGATTCGATGCGGTAATTTGTTCGATTCAAGGACTTTGCAATATCCTCTCCGTATAATAGTTTTGAAGAATCGTATAATCCCGATTATGATTGTCGTGTTCTTTTGGGATACTTTGAGTTGGAAGTGGAGCCGGAATCGGAAGAAGTGCAATCACTTGCCCTTGGTCATGAAGCTGACGAGTCTCGCCAAGATGAAGTCATCGTCTTATATGACGACGTAGTCCATAATGGCTTGAACAGTACGACTGAAAGAGAGATGCAACAGTAAGATACTGCGAATGAAAATCTGAGCAACAGATATAATTCCTGTCAGCGAATGGTGAGTCCTGAACCGATTTGTCTTTCTCGATCGACTATTGTCGACTGTTGTTATTTGATCATCTTGGAGAGATTCACATTTTATTTCGTAAAAATAACATTCGCATGAGCATAAGTAGTGTTTCTTATGTTGCTATGAGGTAAAATA
The DNA here is from genome assembly GCA_024757865.1 of Epizoanthus scotinus. Lineage (NCBI taxonomy): Eukaryota > Metazoa > Cnidaria > Anthozoa > Zoantharia > Epizoanthidae > Epizoanthus > Epizoanthus scotinus. Next base: position 14,111 of record JANUFV010126893.1, on the reverse strand, counting down.
ATAAATATTGAGATGATTACTCCAAGTTGTTCATGAGTTTGTCAGCAACAACACTGGAGACCAATCGAGTGAACTACAGTAACTGATGGCATACGTACGAACGCCTACAAAAGCATTATCAGCAATAGTATTTCTAATCACTGACGTAATAATCATTTATCATTGCTTATCCAAAAAATCAACACATACATTATTATTTATTAGAACCAGTAAAAATTTGTTTAGGCTCAGTGTTTTTATATTCTTGCCAATTTCAGGCTCAAAATGTTCATAGTTTGTTCTTATAGGCTTTGTTTTCACGAGGCATTTTAACTCGCCTGAAATTTCTTTAGGTTCTTGTTTACACTGTTTCAAGATGGTAAGAATTATTAGGAAAACTATATTATTCACTTACTGATTGTATGTTGTATCTCGTGGGGTTTTTTCTTGTTCTTATGCTAAACTCACACCAAAAATTCGAATGAAGTTTTATTCCAGCCTCATATTTTTAGGCGGTTTCAGCCTGAGTGTTCCTATTAAGTGTGTTCTTATAAAAAAAAGTGTAGTTATGAAAGATTTAGTCAATCTATTTTAAGAACTTGGACATAATTTGGATTTCTTTTAATAGAACACTGTCGGATTTATACGCCTACAAGAGCTCTAACTTCTAAAATTGAAATAAACTAAAATTGAACGGTATATAAAATCAGAGACTCGCTGAGACGGCGAGATGCAAGTTTTGAATACACACTCAAGGCGCAATCCTGAGATCTGGTGAAAATAAGCGAAGAGAAAACCACGTGCATTAATGTGTCTATGACTTGTTTTAGAAATATCAGGGAGTCAGAAATCGAACCAATATGTTTTGAGAACCTGAATTGTTTTAGCACCCTTCGCTGCTCCTATTGTATACCTATCGGGAGATCGATTTTATACGCCCCCATAGTTGTGTACAAATGTACAAGTTAACATAACAGCCATTTTCAAGACCTTTTTTCCTTGCTCAATTATCATTTTCAGAAAGCGCCTTTAATTCGTTCAGAATATATAGTATACAGTCGTTTTCGCCTATTTTGCATTGGAATCTAATAGTCTTTTCGTTCTTCTTTTGTTTTTAGTATAAAAACAACGAACTAGATCACTACCGCCAAATCTGAAGGTGTTCAAGTTTGTTTTTGGAATTTCCAACAAGATTTTACATTAAAATTTATACTAAAAGAAACTAATATCATGTCACTTTCCAGTCTTTAGTTAAACTATTTTGATGATTATACAATGACCAACTGATTTTAATAATTTTTCCAAGACATTATAAAACATGATAATGGCACTGGCTGGGTGTATTGATTATACTAGTACTTTTAAGTACAAAAATCTTCTTCTTCTTCTTCTTCTTCTTCGTCTTCTTCTTCTTCTTCTTCTTCTTCTTCTTCTTCTTCTTCTTCTTCTTCTTCTTCTTCTTCTTCTTCTTCTTCTTCTTCTTTTTCTTCTTCTTCCTCTTCTTCTTCTTCTTCTTCTTCTTCTTCTTCTTCTTGGAAAATGTTCCTATATCTTTACACTTCTACAGTCAGTCATGGACCCACTATCTTGTATTAAGATGTCCTTGGGTTCCCGTCCTAGGTTGCGCTCCACACTTTTGTTTTGATATTTGTTCTCCTGTGACCTTGGACGGGAACTCACTGACGTCATTATCAAAGATGGTGGAAAAATAGAGAAAAAATTTTGCTCCGAAAACTCACAAATGAATCTTGACCATTTATAAAAGTTTGAGAGTCGAATTGCCTGAAATATATATTAACTATAAGCTGATAACTTGTCTGTAAGTCCTTATTTACTTACTCTTAGCATGCTACGCCAATCCAGAAATAAATTAAACAAATAAGAACGTTTATAAGAATATGTAAAGATAAAAAAATTGCCGAGAAAGAAAAAGTGTAGTTTGAGAGAAATGAGATGAGAAAATGAAATGCACGTGGAATAGTTTTAATCTGTTTTCAGTTTACCACCCGCCATTTCATGCCTTCTATGTTTATATACATATCAGTTGCTTTTTCAGTGTTACTACCCGCTATTCCATGCATGGCTTCTAGATATTTATATCTCACTTTATTCGGTTCAATTCAATTTCTCTTTGTGTCTGCCCAGAAACTCTTTCTCTACTGAGGACGAGGGAGAACATTTAAAACTGCGTGAAGCGAGCTGCCCGCTGACACTTACTTACTTACTCCTCTTCTTCCCCTGTGGGAAATAAGGCCGCAACGGCACAACGCGCCCGCTGACACTGGTTTATGTTTACAAAACTGTCAAGAAAGTGGCAACAGAAGTGAAAAATTGTTTTAATACTAATGGTTCCCCATGTGGGCGCTTTTTGATAACAGGTACCTCAATAACAGTAGATTAAACAAGATTAAAATTGCAAACGAGAAATTGTTTTGCTATCAAGGCACGTCAGGAGACAAACTGTCTTCCTCCACTAAAGTTATCTTGTGTCTTTAGAATTCAGACATTTTTCATTTCCAATTGAAGTCGGATATGAATCACCGATAATGAAATTTGATGGATAAAAGATGGAAGAGGGAAAAAGCCGCGGCGTGAAGAACTTTTAAGTCCTTTTAATCATTGTTATAACTCGCCGCACGCAACCTCAAATTAGCGAATACACCGGTATAAACTTGGGACAGAACACGTGCAACAGACAATAAGATATTATGAGAACCTGCGGTGGAGATTTGACGCCTTTACCATTCACAAATGTTACCTAGAATGCAATCTTTGGGGATTAGTTGTTGCGCAATTATCTTTATTCTCAACAGATCAAGAAAACGAAGTCACGGGTCGAATGTTAAACTATGATTTGCAGTGAAAACTATATCATGTCTGTTCGTCTTTTTCTGCAGACTCAGTAAACAGTTGTGTAACTTAATTAAGGTAGTCCTGTTAGAGTTCAGCTCAATTATTGTAATTGTTTTCTATTCAAAAGACATAATGACTTATCATATATAAAAATAAAGTAGACTTGACATTTAATTATTATTGTACGAAACAGTTTAATATATTACCCGTAATCTCCAACGTTTGTGTTTGGACCCAACATGTCATTGTATTAGAAATTTGGGTGTGGTAAACTTTTCCTTAAAATTTGCTTCACAAAAACGGCTTTTAGTTCTGATCCAACAAAATCCTAGCAAAGCATTTATTGGAGACTATATAACTAAGTGCTAATACATGAAGGAAATATATGTCTTTTGTCTTGCATGTCAGCCGGTTTGTTAAGCGGTAATGTATAAAAATACGTGTTAGCTTAGTGTCGAAAACGCATTCTATTAACTTTCCTTAAGTAATAATACAAATTTCACGCAGATGCTTTTTGTTAAAGTGGCGGATTCTTGCTTCATCTATTTAATATCCCAGTCATACTTCTCTTCTCGCTTTAGTTCCAATGTAATTCGTACTGCATCGACAATTGTCTCTTCGCTATCAAACATACAATATCCTTTAATTGGGAAGGTGGTTAACTTTAACATGGGGTTAAGCCAAATGGCAAATTTGATTTCTCCCGATCTATATAGGAATTTATAATTGTGATGCTATGGAAACGTTCCTTAGAAACCCAGTTACGTCAACTCGATACAGTAAACCCAATCATGGGTAAAAATGTAACCCCTGGTTCCAGCAACTTGTCTCAGGCCCGAATATCAATATTAGTTTAGTCACTGGGTGATCTAGTGCCATTTATAAAACCCTTGTCAATTAATATGTTCTTTATGGCTTGGCTTGTTTTCCTTTCATTTTGAAAGTGTTACGACGGGAGATTCGACATATATGTCCTGGATTGAAACAACGACCTGAGCCCCATAATGAAGAGCTTTGTTTCGCAAGATAATTTAACAATAAATTATATTTGCTGCTATTTGATTTTCAACTATGCTAGTCTACTGGTTAAATTAAAAAAAGCAATTTACTTCTTAACCCCGTTTAAGTCCCGAGAGTGCCTTTGAAAGCTGAGTGAGAGGTCCTGGGCAAAACACAAAGTGTGACCATTCAAAGCTCTTGATAAGCACTATTAACCCTTTCAGTCCTGAGCGAGATGTCATACCTTGTCAAGACATAGGACGAAACACCGCAAAGCCGTGAAACCATTCAAATGAAAGCTCTTGAAGAGTACTATAAACCTTTTGAGTCCCAAGAGTGCCTTTCAAGATTGAGTGAGGTGTCGTAACTTGTCAACAGATGGGATTAAACACAAAGTGTGACCATCCAAATGAAAGCTCTTGAAGAGTATATTCTTATAGCACAGTTTGTTTTTCAGTAGCTATAATATCACATTTTACAAAACTTTCAAACATAGTAACATTATAAATTCAGGAAATAAAGTGTTAACTCAAGCCAAAAGAATAGCATTGCGTGCACGAAATTTTAAATATTTTTTACAATACGTAGCTGGTATATAATTACGTGATGTATTCACTAAACGTACAAAGAAGATCTTTTCTATTATATCAGATAGTTAAGAATCCTAATAAGTGCAAAGTTCTGTTATAGAATGACTGAATCACAACCAGGGCTGTCTTAGTTCGTGTACAGAGACCATGCGGGGAGTTATCAGCGAAATGGCGGGAACAAAAGGGGCGGACACCGGTTTAGCACGTGGGGATTTTCGCCAACGAGTGGTAATTGTCTGAACAGAGCCTTCCAGCGATGGGCCACCTGGCTACAGTGATTCGTCTCACAGCCTTTTCCTTCACGGTAACAGGTCCTGGTGAGGCGACATAGAATTGCACATTTTAGTAAAGGCTGGATCAAACGAGCATGAGCCAATTTATCAGCATGAGATAAGCTGAAACTCGAACTCATTTACCATTGGCGGTCTGCACTCACAAAATTTGAGTATTTTACACTCTCGCACACTGTCATAATGTTCTCTACTTGCTCAAATTTTCCTGAGAGTCAGTTTGATTAACAATTAATATTCTATAGTTTTTCGATCAATTTTGATTGACTTTGATTGAAATTCCTCTTTGTTTCTTTAGTTCTTATCAGAATCTCTTTTGTGTTTTTCTAGCACATTAATCTGTGATGTTCCTATTGCCTTTTATTTTAAAAGAATTTCCTACGTCGCAAAAAGCTGTCTTGGTAGAAGTAGGTAGTTTGAAGTTACTGATGAATGCAGTATATGGTTTAACGTAGAGGACTCGGATGCTTGAACACAATATATAGTTTTTAAAACGTAGAGGACTCGGAAGCTTGAACACAATATATAGTTTTTAAAACGTAGAGGACCGACTCGGATGCTTGAACACAATATATAGTTTTTAAAACGTAGAGGACCGACTCGGATGCTTGAACACAATATATAGTTTAACGTAGAGGACTTGGATGCTGTTTCGGCTCTACCGAGCAGTCTAGATAGCAATGCAATCTGTTATAGCTCTTTGAATGTTAACACTGATGATTGACACTGATATATTGAAACCTGTTAATAGCACTGCGCCCCTAATGGCAATATTAAGCTGCATTTTTCAAGGTATTTTGGCAACGAAAGGTAGTAGAGCCATTGCTATCTCAGTAACTACGCACGCAATTACAACTCAATGAAACACTTACTAATAACCTATAGATAGAGTGCTTTGAAAATACTATCTGACTTCGATTGATATAACAACTTAGGCGAGTTAATGCTAAATGATTATCGGTGCTATATTGAAGAATAGATGCAGTGGATTAACTAGAAACTATACATAACACTGAAAAGCCCCCTGGCGTATGATTAAAAGAGGTTTAATAAAAGTTATACCAAAAATAAACCAAAATATGAGATAGAAATTGATCTTGTAAACTTCTAGTATTATTTATAGCCTGACTTCAGACGCTAATGTTCCTTTCCATGCTAGGATATTGAAGTCTTCAAACTGACTATTTTGATTCCTTGTGGTGACTGTAATGGTTTGCGACTGGAGTTTTTTCTTGATAGATAATCGGTCTGCAAAAATTGCCACAGTCAATATTAAATGGCAAGAAAGTGCCAGGCCCGCCACAAGGAACAAGAGCATGGCACGCGTCAAAAATATTGATTTCCCGCGCGCGCGAAAATTGCAGATTGCGGCTCGCAGATCAGAGTGCGGTGTATTTAGGACCTAGTTCTGTTGGATTGAAAACTAGGTTCACAATGTGTATCTTAGCCTATACATGATTCTATTTTCACTCGGGAGTATATATTCTACAAGCTTCACACGTGTACCGTTTTCTAGATGTTGCATGCATGGACAGTACTAAGTGTATTTCAGTTTTCTTTCACATTTGTGCTGTTAGCCATTGTAGTATCAGAATTATTTCATTATTATCACTGTTTTTACACAATTTGTGGTAAATGTGTTATTTGTTATTATGTGAGACGTACACGCAAGATTGTCTAAATCGCGATTAAAGAAATTACTGCATAATGTTCCTTCAAATATAAGCCATAATTCGCTGATGTTTTATTGTAAAGTTGAGAAAATCCAGACCACTTTATAGAGTATTAGTATAGTCATAATAAACTCTGAGATTTTTAGGCTAGAATCTGAAAATTTCTGGTATTGCGAAACTGTTTAAAACAGTTTTGGTCTCCCATTTTGGCGGCAAAAGTTGTAGTTTACTATGAACAAAGCATGTGTGCACGATGAATGATTTAACTGTCATCGAGTACAATGCCATACTGCTGAATGCAATATAATATAATACAATATAGCACCTGATATGACCTTTCCTTTGTCACAAAGACAAGTTTAAACATAGAATATGCGGGAGTTCTCGGCTCTATTCAAATACCTGCCTTCAAGGCCAAGTTGATTTCTGATTGTGCAACATTTAATCATTGTGACACTGCACAATGCCGTAGGAAAACACACACTATAGTATATGTGAAATAATGCATTGTACAAAAGATCGGTAGAATCTTGAGCCCAATGAAAGAAATGATTACCAACTTCAAACACCATACTTAAAAAGTTAAAAGAGTCTTTGAATGGAGTTATATATTCACGGTTAACTCCACTGAGACCCTCGACTTGTTTCTCTTTAGGAGAAAAAACGTTTACCAGCTTAAGCTTGAAACACCATGTATGGAATAGAAGTTTGATTTGATTGCATTATAGTCCGCAGTCACGAGGAAAATTAAGCATAGTCTTGATGAGAAAGACATTTACTAGTTTAACACACAATGCTATAAAAATTTAAAGTGTTTTTAAATTGCATTATAGTCCTCAATCACGAAAACAAATTAGGTGTAGTCCTGATGAGAAAAACGTTTACTAGCTTGATTGAACGTTACGCTTAAGAAAGTTGAAATAGATTTTGAATTGAGTTATATTCCATCACGCGCGAGGCTATTTATTATGAGCGTCCTCTGACGTTTTACGGTTTAAAAAGAAAGATTTTTGACGGTTGACTGTTAACATTTTAGACAGTTTTGACGGCTAGTCTTAATTGAACGCATTTTGAAGGTAAAAAAGGTACCTTTTTGACGATTGACCGCAACATTTTAAACCGTTCCATGGTTGACGTTTAACCCCATTGAAACCCCGATTAAACGAGGACTTTAGTGTACGTAATAAGAATAGGGTTTACCAGTTCGAAACTCCATGCTTTAAAAAATTAAAATAGTTTACGAATTGTTAGTTTTTTGTTGACCACAATCCCAAGACGTACGTGGAACCCACAATTTGTGACCTTATATGTTCTTGACTGAACTTCTTGAACTTGTTCCAAATTTGTAAATGGAGCGATGTACAACCGCAGTGTTATCTGAGCAAGTAACTGATAAATGGATTAGTAAGGATGTTTAAGTGCAAACAACTGCGGTCTTGTTCAATTCTGTCGCTGTATTCAAGCACCCAACAACTTTTCATGATCAGGATGAGAATAAAACTGCCAAAAAGGCAATTGTGCCAGTAAACTTCCGGCCTGAGTGGGTAAGAAGGAGTTTTGTCACTCCAGGAGCCGACCAAGTGACATCGACCTTTACCACCGTTTCGAATGTCGATCGAAATCCTGATGTCAGCACTTTTTAAATGCCAGAAATGGAAAGGGCAGGTGAAGTAGGTGAGTAGCGAGAATTTAGGGGCTTTTATCTAAAAGAAAAGCGAAGTTTTCAAAAGAAATTACATTGGAGATGAAACTTACTTCGACATGCTCTTTCCCATTCTCGTATTTAAAATTTTGCGCTAGCTAGTGTTATGGTTCTCGTGCAAATAAAAGGACACTTTTTTAAACGATTCTTTGTTTTGAGAGCTCAACAAAGACATTGTCTTGGCAACTTTAATATAAAATCTAACTAGAACTTTTAAATAATGCATGTAGTTTATCTAAAATAAAAGAGTGTTATAGCAGTTTAAGACTTCTTAAAATAGTTAGTTAAAATGTTTTTATAACAACCAGTTTATTGTTACAGACATTTCTTTGATATTAATTATATTACGCACTCACTAATATATTCCACAAGGCGAAATTATATTAACGTATTTTTTAAATAGACATAATAATTCAAATTACCGTTAAAAGACTTCATTGATGTGATCAAAGTAGTGCCAGCGAATTCACCTGCTATCTCCCATCTGTTCACGATCACTGCTTATGGTCACAGCTCAGCGTGTTTCGGTATATAAAACACCATCTGCTGAATTGATATGTAAATACTGCTAGCGTCTCTAACAGTGATATAGTCACGTATTAAACTGATCAGTATAGATGTAAACAGGGCCTTTGTCTATATCTCGACCACCAAACAAACAAAGTGTGAAAACTAGACTGTTTATGTAACCCCGTCTCGCGTTCATGGGTGATGATTATTGCATGAAAATTGACAAAATTCGACGCTTTATATCGAGGATTGTATAGACTCAGTCTCAAATTAAAAAGAAAAAAACGTTAAAAAAATAAATAGCTAAAGGAATATTTCAGACTGATCAGGACGGACAAGCTGACAGATGGAAGACGAACATCTATCCATGCATGAATCCTGTTTAAAGGCGACATGTTTGTGAGCTGGTCGAAACTGTGTATTAACTTACTTCGTACAATATCGGTGAGAAATGTTCAAACAGGGGTAGGCAAAGGAGAATGTTGTCTGGGAGAGGGCTGAAAAGCAGCTAAGTAAATGGTAGTATTATTCGGATTATCATTCAATAACATTTTTCCCTACAAAATGGCTTTGGATAACTGAATAATTTTATAGCTAAGGTCTCATGCACTTTTGACTTTGTACTGACACATTAAGGAATATATTCTCATAAAAAAATACCGAGGCAGTCTCTTTGTAACATTCAGGGGTGCGAATTTATAGGCAACTGGTCGGGATCACTACAGAGATGATACAACACTTACAGCAATCATGCGAGTAACTTTTTTTTATAGCAATTGATTTAATGGCGGGACAAAAGAAGCGGGAAAATTGTTGAGCACGTGAGTAGCACGTGTTGTTTTCGATCTGCGTCTGATATATTTTAGGAACTAGAACGTACAGACGGAAACATAAATCTATAGCGACTTATCATAGCACTTATCGCTGTGATCTAGCTATCCTGTAAAACTGTTTAGGGTGCATATTTTTTTACATATAGATGAGGCTCTTGCTATGATCCAAAATCTCGATAACTATCTGTGCCTGTCCGGCCATTTTGGAATGATGAAACATTATTTGATCATGATGCAATCAAGCCTAAATTATGATTGTCGGAAATGTTCTGCAGAAACAAGATTTTGATTTTTGATTGTCATACATTAACAAAAGGCCAATTTAGATACATGCTTATCGGAATCATGCAATCCTGTTTTACAATCCAAAAACGTGGAACATGTATGCTGTACCATCCGCGCCCAGCAAGGTTGAAAGCAGTTACAGATTAAAGTAGTTTTTCATAAAACTGGATGAAAATTGCACAGACACAAATAATAGCTCTGTCAGACTGGTTTTGATTGCTATAGGATACCCAGCTTTTAGTCTAACTATTATGGTTTAGATTTAGCTCTTTCGTTATATATAATATTGCACATTCACGATTTCACTGGAGGCCTTGTGAACGTTTTAATTGACTTTCTAGGATTTTGCTAGAAACATAATTTCCCAAACAAGTGTATTCACTATAATTGCATAGCGGGCGGTTTATTGATGGATAAGCTAGTCCATGAGAGCTACTGGGGCTCATATAGAGATATTATCAAGTGTATAACTTTGAATTTAATATGTACTGTATAATTAGCAGTAGATTTTGGTTCAATTTGTGTGACCTTCTTTCGCCACAACGTCGGCGTGCATGGACAGGAACGTTAAGCCGTGGGTCTAGTCTCTCCACGTTCTATCGGGGGACTTAAAACAACCCCCGCACTCTCGTCGATAGGAGCAGGCTAATGCCGGTGTTGTGGTCTGTCACCTTATCTCAATGTTATCTCTACGTACTTCTGTTACTGTTGTTACTAGCTATTTATTGGAGACTAGCCTCAGGAAGGGACATAGTGAGTCATATTGCTGTTTCCTACAGACAAACATTTCTGCAAATGTCTTAAATTGATAAATAAATAGCCTGTAAGAATATTATTCTTAATACGGCTTGCCTGACACAAGTGCTTTATATATACCATTCTAATTTTCTCAATGATAATCTTTAGAAAATACAACTGTCGTTGAATTTTGTGTCATTTTGGACAATGATTCTTCGATCATTTTCGGACTTCACCATCAACAAAAATATTCATTAAACGTTTTTGTTTTGGCACAAAATTAGAAGAGAATAGTCGTTCTGTCATGAGAGAAGAAACATGTTTATCGATAGTCAAAAGATAAGGGAGGGGGAGTTTGTAGCATGTTTTTATTTCCTAACTCTGATATTTGCCAAGCAGCACTTGGTCTCATGGTCTCATAAAACGAATACTAACAATATTTTCATTATTGCGTTCTAGACTTCTAAATAGCTGGTGTTTAATGATAAATGATTTACGTTAACGAAACTGGTTGAGACGTCGGATAAGCTGGTTTTTACATTCTCAATGGGTGAGAGTGAGCCTTTTTAAAAGCCCATATTGAATGAAAACAGAATGACCCTTATATTTCTCAGTAGATTTTTTTGTTTTAAACAAGTACTCGACGATGTAACTAGTTCATTCTTACCTATTGTGGTTACCGACAAATCTAGAACCACTCGACGAAGAGTCTTTGAGTAGTGGAAAAATATGGAAGTGGCAAAACGGGTCATCAGCTGGTAATATTAAATAAAGTTCAATGTTTAGGAATAATTTTGAAAACACTGTGAAAATAACTTTCTTGTTTATATTATAGACGACATTTCGCGCACACATGTGCTCGAGATATGGAGACTGATATATTTATACAATTGAGACAATTTCTAACAACGTCAACAGAAAAGTAAGAAATATATATCTTGGATCATACCTTTCTGTTGTTTTAGTAGCTTATCCAGTGAGAGATACACACTCATGGAAAAGCCAAATAACGACTGATCTTATTGCAGTTCAAGAAATTAATTTTTTGCACTACAGACGCATAAAAAGACATCGAAATAGGAACAATGTGATACTTGTAAACTATTATATCTAAAACACTCAGTATGTTTAAATCATTTAACTTTTGAGAAGGACCCTGCCAAACTAACAAATGAAAGCCGTAGTGGTACCACCTTATTATGTTAAACAAAATAGCCAAATGTCATCAAATGACTAACTCATTTTAAAAGCAAAACAGAGCATGTAATGTTGAGTAAAAGGCAGTAGGTGCATGCGGATGAAAATGGATCACAAATCATCAAACTTGATTCTATTATTCTATTACAGCTGGTCAGAATTGTAACTTCTATACATCTTTCTTTCCACAACCTGTGGCAATGTCTTCTTCCCAGATTTCAACATTTTTGAAAATCTTAATTAAAATAATCTTTGCCAAATTTATAAAAATAAAGTAAACAAATTTAATAATACCCCTTAAAGAAAAAAACCCAGCACGGGGTGGATGATTTGATGTGGGATTTTTTAAAGAAACATAGCAAAAAGAAAGAACAGTAGAATATCCCAACGTTTAAAGCTCAATCGCTTACCGATTTCCTTCAGAAAGTTCATTTGTTTCTTGGCAAAACATTTCTGCAACGAAAACCTGACTAAACAAACTCAAAACCTAAGGATAATTTATTTACAGGCGATTACCTAGGGAGTAGTTGCCTAGTCTCCCGAGCCGGGGGCTCATGTTACAAACGCTCGACTATGGATAAGGTGACAGACCACAACACCGGCATTAGCCTGCTCTTATCGACAAGTGCGTGAGTTCTTTTAAGTCCCCCGATAGAACGTCTAGAGACTAGACCAACGGCTTAACGTCCCTGTCCACGGACGGTTTGTTTATTGCACCTTTTACTACACTTTAATGTATAGCTCACTAAAAAGCAGCATACAAGCTTGTACATCGACCGTCCATTCTTTATTCTCGCCGCTTTTGTATGTAAAATGTGTTGTACTACAACCACGAAATATTTTAAGTGGACCAAACTGTGTATAACAGAAGTGTTTTTCATTGGGACATTTTGGTTATGTTAAATAATTAATCCTATTCTAAAAGCCTCTAGTTAATCAATATTTCAATATCGAGAGCACAAGTTTTTCACAGAGAAATAAAGATAGCACATCTTTGTAGCGTTTAAGAGTTGATAAGTAAGTACAGATTAGAACTGGTCGTGATAGCTGTGTTACCATGTGGCGGTTTATTGATTTTAAAATGGCGGGACAAGAGGCGGGAAACTTGTTGAGCACGTGACGAACACGTGTGGAGTTCGTTCGGCGTCAGAGGATTTATCTGTATCTAGAAATTGCTTGTAGAGAATCACCAGGCTAGAGTGATTTGTCCCAGTGTCTTAATTACCGCTCCTTTTTTGTAAACGTTTTAATCTTCACAGCTTTAGCAGCAGTTGTCGTTGGTAGTTTTCGCACGCGGTTTAGACAAGTTTCGACGGCGAAGGTGCGCTTTGCCACGTGGTTGACCTGACCTATTTATATTAACATCAAATGGGAGGATAACAATGGCGAATAGAAAGATCTAGATCGATGTAATATTTCGCAGACTAGGAAACACATTAACTATAGCTCCTTATTGAGAGCTTTACAACAAAAGCATTTGCTGCACTTGGTAAAATACTGAAACGTCCTATCTTCTCATTATTTTTGGCTTGCACCGACGTCACTCGACCCTTGACACAGATATACAATTTTTATCCAGGGTCACCAAAATGTCTCTGAGCTTGTAAATGTTGCAAAAGTACACAACTTGGCGAAATTGTGGAGCATTAATATATTTCCTAGCCGAGATATGGCACGACAAACGTGCGCAGAATTTAGAGTAAAACTTATGTGGCGGCCATGTTGGTGTCCCACTTTGGCACACCAACATGGCGGCCAAGAATGCAAAGTTGTTGGCAAAGTCAAATTTCTAATGTAACGTATCTAGTTTTGCTATAGATCCAATTTAAACTCACTTTTAATGATTTATCAGGCCAAAATAGTTTAATTGAGACAAATTTGTTGATTTTCGTAACCCATCGGTACAGTGAGCCTACGGGATATGGGATACGCGAAAAGTTTGTGGAAAAGAAATTCAAACATCCATAACTCTAAATCAAAACACCCCCTCATTCCAAAAAGTTTGCAAAAAGGATTTGAACAATACAACCCTATAACATATAAAAAAGCACAACTTTAGAAGACCTATATTCTTTATTTAGGTCTTTTCATGACGTCACTCGCAAGCCAAGAATATTTTGTGAAAGAGACCAAACATCTTCAAATGAGCAACTAAAATCACTTAAATCAACACAATAGAACAAGTGTTTGGTGGTTAAAGTGGAGGAGGGCACAGCTGGAGAAGAGATACAATACGTACCGTACACGTGATTTCAATACAATACTTTCAGTCATCACGATTGCCTGGAGGCGTTTACTATATGATATATGACTTATGTTATTTTCTCCCTTAACTTCCGATTACATTTGACGATGTGCTTCTTATTTGGAGAATGTTTCTTGACAGGTATCCTTGATCATTTTCGTTACTCGTGTTTTGGGACCAACACGTTTCTCGAGACAAGTTTTCTTTGACAATTCTA
>JANUFV010126782.1:0-15236 GCA_024757865.1 Epizoanthus scotinus | reverse complement strand
CCCCCGATAGAACGTCGAGAGACTAGACCAACGGCTTAACGTCCCTGTCCACGGACGGTATGGCGAAAGAAGGTCGCACAAATACAACCCTCGGGATGGCCGGAGGTTGAACCCGGGACCTTCTGGTTGGGAGTCAGAGGTCTTACCGACTGCGCCAACCACGCTCACACAGAACATACGCCGACATAGAATCACAGCATCACAGATTAGATTTCCTATTACGGCTGTATTCTGGCTATTCTGCCTTCAAAAGTAGAATACACTGCATTCAAGTTTTCCGGGATAAGAATTGCTCCAAAACAAATATTTTTAAAATGCTTAAAAAATCATATTTCCGTTGTATCATGGACTGATCCAAAACAAGCACATCGAACCCTTGAAAAGTCAGTAAACGCGCAATTGGTTAAAACAAATTTGTACTTACCAATTCTACAAAGTGGTGTTAATACCCTACATGCACGGCGATATATGAAATTGAGGTCATCTAAAAAAACATGTATATTACCATTGTTAAAGACGGTTCATACCAATACTGATATATGTGCTTGTATAATTATGCTTGTATATGCCCATAAGCCCTAAACAATTTATGAACTTTCTTCAAACAAGCCCGATGTTATACAGCGTTAAGCTAAGTCACTTCCAAAGTGCTTTACATTTTTGTTAAGAGCATTGACAGTCTTTTTAAAAAACGTTGCAGTGGATTTAATTGTACTCTTGTTGTAACTCAGCCCTCGCCTAGTAACTAATCGAGCGTTTTATAAGAACAATTTTATTAGAACAAAGAGGCTCAATTTTGCCTAAAAATTAAGAACAACGTAAGAACAATCGAGGCTCGGATTCAAACGCGTATTTAGGAATGTAACTATTCATCGAAGTTCTTGACACAGTAAAATACATAGCTTATCCAGAAACCAGCGCAGATGTTGGAATACAATCCAAATACATGCGACAGAAGCAAAGTGAGTGACAGTTTAAACAAGACTCCAAGTCCCGAAGATATTTATGTTTATTTACGTGTCGATACAAGAACAATTTTTAAAATAAGAATTGAGGCTCAAATTGTGGTAAAACTTATGAACAACGAGGCTCAGCCAAAATTTACTGGTTCTTATCAAAGAAAGCGTGTAGATTTCACTTAATGTTACCCCATTTCTGTTTCCGTTGCTGTTCTGTTCACATTTTGGTTCACATTCTTTAATACTAAACAATAAATTGATGTTTGCTACATCATTGACCTCTATAAGATCGTTTCCGCGTGCTCGTCCCCTACGGAACACTAAGTCTCCAAGAAAAGAAATTTCAAAGAACATTCAAAGATCGCGAGTACGTCCATGGGCAAATCCACATAGTGACATTTGACATTGCTAAAATTGTCATATCTAAACACACGCGTAACACATATATAAGACTTTCTTGGAGGCGTGGTACTTGGTAGGGGACGAGAACGCGAGAAATGATCTCATTGCTATGCTGGTAATTTACAATAAGTATTCCTTCTGCGCCAAGAACAATGCTAAGTCATTTTAGATTCTCTGCTTTTTTCAACTAAGATTGTCGTCCAGTTTTCATAACAATTTTACTTCACCGAGGAAGGCAGAACTGAGTAACTGCTGAAATGTTTGGGTAAAAAATGTTTTTATCGCTTTTATCATTTTGTCATTTTAGTCAGTGACAACCTTTCCATTGAACGTTTTAACATACTTGACTGCAACTTTTTTTACATATTTCATCTCCTCCACAAGTTATTACTTCTAAGCGATTACAGTCATTATACTGACAATACATTTAGACATATGTTGAAATAACTGCACTATAATACTTACCCCTTCCGCAGAAATCAGACACTTTCTCACATGACTCTCTAGCCATAGTATTGTAGGACGCTCGATCTGGAACAGAGAAGCCCCACAGGCTGCGAAGCCTTAATTGAGCTTCGTGGCAGTTGTGGAACAATAACATATACTCTCTTTTTAGCATTAGAATTTTCATCATTGTCTCTGCTTCAGTGGGAAGAATGCAACGATCTCTTATACTATTGCCAGCATACTTGTCTCTCTTCCATTTATAATCTTTGCCGTTTCCAGTGAAATCTATTTGCAATTCATTGCCACCTAGATTATGTACTTCTAGTACTCTCGTTAAATATACTTTACTGTCAGCCATATACTCCAATACGAACTTGTCTCCGCTCGCCGTGCTTAGTAACAGTGCTGAGTGAGAAAAGTCTCCTATCATTCGTTTAACGCCGGGTATTAAATCAAGAGGACGCCTGATAACATCAAAATGGTCTATAAATTCAGTCGATGTCAACGAGCAATCTCCTAAGAGATAGAAACAAGAAGCCAACATCAGCTTAAACATACTTTGGAATATATTACTTCACTACACGTAGTTAACTTGTCAATTACAACATTTCCATACAAAATCTTGTTAACTTGTTTGGTTAAATTCTATTTTTCAATCTTCAATTCGTCATAGACCCTTCTCACGTAAAGAATGTCTATGTAAATTCTCGTGTTAGCGCTTTGAAAATGCCAGAAATGGAAAGAGCAAGTGAGTATAGTAAGCAGTAAAAATGTGGAGATTTTATCAAAAAACATTGCAGCACTGGCGAAGTTTAAAAAAACCGTGATTTTTTTTAGAGAATATTTTGCGAATTTGACCTCGATGGGGTCATATTCGCAATACATTATCTGTAAATAAAATTGTTTTAAAAACTTTGTCAGTGTGGTAGTTTTTTAAATAGAATCCTTAATTTTTCGCTGCTTACCAACTTTCACTTGCTCTTTCCATTTCTGGAAAGAATGGATTTACATCGACATTCTCCACGTGAAAAGGGCCTATTACATTCGAAAATGAGCTGAAAAACACTGAAATAAGAACGTAGACAATTCTGTTTCAAAGTTTCACCACGTTTTTACTTGATGTAGGATTGGGTACATCTAACTTTACGGCAACTAAAGGAATCTTACCGCCGTTAATTTGACGTGATAGTCCTTTGCTAAGGTAGTTTGCTAGTATAGAAGCCTTCACGTGCGAAACTGTTGTCTTTACTGTAAATGTGGTCCTAGTAATCAGTTGTACAATAACATCTCCATAAGCCAAGCTTCCAAAGCTAAGACTAGAACAACGTTGAGGCGATACCTAAAAAGGATAGACCATTTCAGGAAGGGAACATTTGGGCATCGACCAATTTCAAAAGGGTTAAGAATTAGAGCAGAACATTCGGTACTCAATAAGTACACTGCCTACTGAATTTTTCAATGATGTATAATGGAAATTATAAATAAATTAAAGAATATGTTAATGTTTCTATGACTATTGTCTTGGAGTTATAATTTAAAACTATTTTACTAATTGCCAATGACGACATCCAAATTGACTTCCTCCCCCCGATTTGATTTTAAACAGTAAGGGCTTTGTGCAGCGAGTCGTTAAAAACATTCTTTTTCAATGTGAAAGCCGCCATTTTGTGTGCGGCTGCTAAGCTGTGATGACACCAGAAGTACTCTCCGCCATTTTTGTTTAGAAATCCTTGAAAATGGCGTATTGTGCTGCAATCGACTGCTGATTCTGTTAAAAAAAAAAAACAAGCTCAAGAATTCGAAAGAAGCTGGCTGATGCTTTAAATCGCCATTTTCAAGGATTTCCAAACAAAAATGTCGGAGAGTACTTCCAGTGTCATCACAGCTTAGCCACCACACACAAAATGGCGGCTTTCAAATTGAAAAGGTGTGATTTTGACGACTCACTGCACCAAGCCATTACTGTTTGAAATCAAAAGAAGTCGGTTTTCAGACTCTCAAACTATATATTTTTCGCCTGTGACAACATATTTTTTTACTAGAGGATCCCTTTAAAGAATAAATGTTGTAATTTACGTTAGTAATAGCATGAAGTATACTCTAATGCTGTGAACAACAAATTAAATAATAAAAAAGTGAACGCATACCCATGATCTGCTACTATAACATCCAGATTCTTTAGAGCAGCCGCCACCAAAATGCAATGCAGAAGTCGTCTTCCAAGGAAGCCATTTCCTTACCACTTTATTGGCCTAGTACATGATGAAAATATATACGTTGCAGCTGAGCATTGATCTATGTTTACAACATGTGTTTCTGTTGAAATTGTTACTACATTTTCTATTTTTCTTTATGATGTGCAGTTCTTTTTAACAAAAGTGTATTCTTGGTTTGCATGTGACGTCATAGCCGCCATGTTGGTGCCCTATAACAATAGAGTTGTAATTCGTTTCTTTTGTTAGGGAAACCAACATGGCCGTTATGTCCTTTGTCATTTGAATCTCTGGGGATTCAGTGGCGATTAAAGTATCGAGTTGGGTCAAAGAGAATCAGATTCATGAGCGTTTATAGCTAGACCTAATATATTAAAAATAAGAAAGTTTCTGCCATTCGGTAAAGATATATATAAGTGTAAAATGTTGTTAGTTCACCCGGAAAATTTGGTTGAACCTCATTGTTGCAAACTTTTACGACAATTTGAGCCTCAATTGTTGTTAAATCGTTCTTGTGCCGACACATAAATAAACATAAGTAACTTTTTTTTAAATATCGCTCCCTCTGCATTCTTTGCCTGAAAATACAGTAAGATATTTGTATCCCAACATCTGCGCTGGTTTCTGGACAAGCTATGTATTTTTCTGTGTCAAGATCTTCTAAACTAGTTTCATTTTTAGATACGCGTTTGAATCCGAACCTCATTTGTTTTAAAATTGTTCCTAGTTTTGAGGCAAATTTCAGCCTAGTTGTTCTTATAAAATTGTTCTTATAAAAAAGCGTGTAACTTGTGATGCATACATTGGTACTTGTACAGTACATACCATGAACCCGACATCGTATCGTATAAGGGCTTCCGAATGCACATCGACGTCAACAGGAATCTCATTGATCTTTGTTGTAAATTTATTGACAAGATGTTCTTGTGTAATTCGTTCAGTCCTTGATGGGCCTGCTGTGAATCTAAAGTAAAACACAAAGATTATATTGTTAGTGATTGAAATTGAAAGTCTATGTAAAACAGGCTCCGTAAATCTGAGAAGAATATATAGAAAAGCCAAACACAATAAAGTGAGAGAACAGGACATGAAACAGGTAATGAAAAAAACGAACATAAATACAACCAAGAATCAGGATAAAACAAACATAGAAAGTCAAGACATAAGTAGTATAGTAGAGATGACATAGACATAGTAACCCCAAAAAAGAAGTGCCCCTGCAAATAAAACCACAACTTAGGAGTATTCAGAAAAATGCCGTACCTTTTAGTTACGCCAAGGTTGACGTACAAGTCTAGCGCTGTTTCCAGGTTCCCTTTAACATCCATGCTCAATTTAAAGTTGGAAGGATAATTGGAGACGTCAATTTTTAACTTCATCGTGCCAGATAATGTGGCAGTACTATATATTTTCCAAAGACCACTTTGACCCTGTAAACAAAATGTTTGTTACAATATTCGTAAGGATGCTAATATACATTGGAAGCTTTGCGATCATAAACCTTTTGAAAAACGTCCTTTTTGTAAGGTAAACTTTGGCAGCTGTAAAAATAGTCTAATTCAAGAAAGTTTTGCGTGTTTGAAAACTACTTGTAAAACTGGTAGTAGGAATTTGGTGCATTTACTAAAATAACACTATTGTGTCCGAAATTCCCCATAATTTTGGAAAATGAGAACATTCTGAGTGCCATTTGAATTCTCTGCTCAGCAAAAGGGTACAACATACGTATAATCATTCAACAATTATTTCTCTGTGCCCAATATCATAACGATTAACAGGGTAATAGGAAAATATTCAAACGATTTTGGGCAACATACGTTATATAACACTGTTGGCACTGAGTCCAGCAACTTCAGTGAAACTTCTGTAGTCTTATCTACGGGAGCACTGCGCTTGTGTCTCGTGGGGTACTTCAGTATAAGATCTACTGGTACAATTGTCTCCACTGAGTCCCTGGTCAACTGGATCACGTTCAGAGCTTCAACGAGAACATAGTTGCCATGTTTACTTGTTTTGACAACCTGCATAATAATTTCATTAATATTTCAAGTTTTTTTAATTTTTTCTATTTTAAGTGTATAATTGTTGTTCACTCCTTTCAACCCTTAAAATTTTAGTTTTTCTGTGACGGCAATCCATTGGAAAAATACTCACAAAACAGTCAATGATTCTGTTTCAAAACATTTGGAAACATAAGATAACTTTTGAAGTTGACACAAAGTTAGAGCTGATAAAAGACGAAAGACACAAGACGAAATACGAAATACGAAAGACGAAAAACGAAAGACGAAAGACGAAAGACGAAAGACGAAAGACGAAAGACGAAATACGAAATACAAAATACGAAAGACGAAATACGAAATACGAAAGACGAAAGACGAAATACGAAATACGAAATACGAAATACGAAAGACGAAAGACGAAAGACGAAAGACGAAAGACGAAATACGAAATACGAAATACGAAAGACGAAAGACGAAAGATGAAAGACGAAAGACGAAAGACGAAAGACGAAAGACGAAATACGAAATACGAAATACGAAAGACCAAAGACCAAAGATGAAAGATAAAGGATGAAAGGTGAACAGACATTTTCAGCATTGTGATTTAATTGAGGTTGGCTTATCGAGATCTACAATAGTATGTCATTTGTTCTTCTCTATCTGCAGTTGTTTTTAGTACGAATTATTTAGTTAATGATCGTATGATTATTATGGTATCTTGTTGTTGTTGTTCTTCTGCTTCTTCTTCTTCTTCTTCTTCTTCTTCTTCTTCTTCTTCTTTTTCTTCCTCCTCTTCTTCTTCTTCTTCTTCTGCTTCTTCTTCTTCTTCTTCTTCTTCTTCTTATTGTTATTATCATATTCTTTATCATTATTATTATTATTTCTATTAGTATTATTTATTATTATAATTATTATTAAAAAGGTATTATCATATTGATTATAGACATGATTTTGTTTTAGGTAAATAATGCTATTCTTTCAAACTAAGGAGAGTGAACTTACCTTTACCAAATATGCGCCACTTTTTCGACCAATAATGGATTGATTCACATTTTGTATTTTAGAACTGTTGATATCCTTGTCCATAATCACAAGTCCTGGATTAATATCGCCACCAAAACATGACATAGACGAACCGCTAGTTCTTTCCAGCCCTACAAGACTTTTAAGAAGAATAGAGACAATTGTGTTTGAATACCTCAGTTTTAAAAGCATATTCATGATGTATCTTAAAACAGGAGAAAGCAGGAGAAAGGATCGTTAATAATAATAATAATAATAATAATAATCATAATAATAATAGTAATAAAAACAATGGCAATAATAATAATTGTAATGATAATAGCATTAACTAAGTTACTATAATCATAACAACTTGCGATGATACTTTATAATTCTAAATACCAATTCAAATAGGGCAAAATATTAGGATAAATGTTCAGATGTAACAATATAATAAAAGTGATCAAAATAAATAAAATGAACTTTCTACTAACCTGTAGTTCCACGTTGAGTGTTCTGAGCATCTTTCAAGGCTTGTATGAACATAAATGTTGTAAAGTCCTTCATTCACTTCCGTAACTGTCTCGATAAAGCCCGCGCTCTCGGTTGATACTATCACATCACCAGTCCGGATGTCTACATCTGTGATGTTTTCCAGGATAATGTAAAATGAAATTGCAGTTTTCCCTCCAATGACATATCGATGTCCTACACACTTAAATGTTTCTGTGCCTGAATAAGAGAATGATAGTTATGTTTAATTAACCCTATTCTGCAAATCGTAGTTGTGGGGCAGAACGTGGCCATACTGACTCCAACTGATTCAAATCTTTCCCAGGACTATTTTGACAAAGACTTTTCGCCATTATACTAAAAAACTTAATCTTGCCATGGGAATCAAGTTTTAACTACCTGGGCACATGCCCTCTAATCATGTCAGGAACAAAGCTTTCGCAGTCGTTAAAGGGGCTATGTCACGGCTATTTAATATATCTTTGCGATGTACAAAATTTTAAACAAAAATAGCAGGTTACCGTGGTAAATAAACATAAGAGGGATTATGATAAGTCGTAAAAGGACGTGGATTGTTATTGCTTGGGAAGATTAAAACGGATTACAAACTCTCAATTTAATTTCGGTCCAGGCTAAACATTAAATAGGTTTTAATACATTCGCTGTCAAAATTGTGTTTTCATGATTTCTTGTTGTCCTGTTGAACTTACAGCTTGTGTTTCATGACTGTAAAGGCTTTGTTCCTGACATGACTAGGGAGCATGCGCATTACTGCATTACCGTGAGTTCAACAGGATAACAAGAAATGATAAAATGGATAAATATTGTGAGAGCAAAGAGTCTAAACATAAGAAACACAATTTTAACAGCTAATGCATTTAACTTATTTAATGTCTAGCCTAGACAGAAATTGAACTGAAAGTTTGTAATCCGTTTTAATCTTCCTCACTTTTAGCCATCTAATCATTCCTTTACGTATATACGACTATAATCTCTTTTAAGTTTTTCTACCACGGCAGCCTGTTCGATAAGTTCTTTTAAAAAATTATTCTCAACAAGGATATGTTGTTTAGAAGTAGTTTCGCATATATATCATAGCGCTTGCATAAATCGGAAACACAGTACAAGATTTTGTGAGGTACACAATAAGGGATCGGGGAACTTTTTGATACTAACTAACATACCATTGCTGAATCTATGTATTTGGCTTCCATTCAGAGTAAAGTTTTTGTCCAAAACCATTGCCATCATCATTTCTTCCGGAACATATTCTATCGTTGTGTCGTCTTCTACAGTGTCTGTGCCAACGTCAATCTCAACATCTGTGTATTTTATTACGTCCTCGAGCAAGACTTGCTGACTCAACATGATACTGTAGTTTCCTGCAAATTAGAAATACGTCAGAACCATATATAGGTCAGGATAAGGCAAACCAGTGAGACACATAACTTTGACAGCGAAACAGAGAACAGTACTGTAAACGCAGAATTCAGCATACATGTAGAACTGTATATAATCTAGTGTCACGACAGTAAACGAAACGCCAACAGTTTTATGTGCTACTTTAGTTTTCCCTAAGACAAAGGGACATGCTTTAAGTTTCCCAACAGAAACGGAGGCTATTTTAAATATAGGAAGCGAGGTTTGCAAAGGATGCAACCAGTGTGACGTCAAAACTGAACTTTGGATAGCTAAAATTAGCTAAACTCGGCCCCAGTCCATTAACCATTGCTAAACGTTGTTTTTCTCAGGCGGAAAAAGCACCAACAATTTTTGTAAACACTAATTGTTTGTGATTTTGCATATTATAAATAACAATAAACTGAAAACTGCAAAAAAAAAAAATTCGTTTCATAGGCACTTTAACCAACGATGTTCAATATCTATTTTAATATCTGGGGAGCATGCATATGATACACAACTAACATTTGGCATGTCAGTTAATAAGTCCTTCAATAAAACAAACTTCCAATTATGGCATTACCCCAATTGGTTTGGTTGTAAAGCAATGTTTTCCGAACTTTATGTATAGGTAATCACATGGCCAAATTGAACGTACGTAAGCAAGTTTAATTTGCGGACTTTTAAAAATATGTACGATCGCGAGTGCTAATTTATTGCAAAATTGCACAAGGAATCGTGTGATTACTTATTAACGACAGTTGCCAATTTGTCACATGACTGAAGCGGTAAACTTCAAACCAACTCAAACTGACAGTCAGTCCACTGGGACCGTAACCTAATGACTATTCCAACTTTAATAAAGAAATCTTAGGTGTGGCAAATATTTAATCTGTCAGCTCAAGGTTTGGGTGGAGCATATCTGGTCACATGATCACTGTCAATGGCACACCAACCTCACAAATCCTGGTCAGCACTGATGTCTCATTACAAAACAAGATCAAAATTCATGCTCAGTAATTTTATAACTGACCTAACTAACCCCTTAGAACCTGCACTGACACAAATAAAGTAGGTGAACTAACACAAGTGGATATCCCATATATTTCAGGTAACATTTTAATGTAACTTTTTCCACCCTTAACACCCGAAGTGCTTGTAAATAGCTACCAAATACATAAAAATTGCTATTTAATAGGAAATAATTTTTTTGTAAAAAATCAGTTTTTACAAGAAAATAACACTTCAGTGGCAACATTAACCTTGGATACACGGACACACTAAACATATACGTACCGTCTTTTACTACCTTCTGAACTTCGTGTGTAAGACCTCCAGCTTGCAAGCTGCAAATTATATCTCCTGTTTCAAAACTTCGATCTTTCGTTACAAGCAAAGGAATAAAATCATCGAGGCCATAGAGTTTTATCGGACAGTTATAGATTAGTGTTGTATTTAGAGACACCATCTTAACTCTATCTTTCACCAAAGTGCTTTCACTTCGCTTTGGGTCATCGTAGTCAACTTTTACGCGCCCTTCTGGGCAACGAGTGGCGTTCCAGGATCTACACTTTCCATGTTCCTGAAAAATATAATAGAAACGTACAAAACAGTTACGAGTTATTTCAGTAAATAACAGCACTTGTTTGTGAAATAAGCCCACTTATAAGGAAAGGGAACCTCCTACGCATATGATAAAACGGTAACTTGTAATTGGTAAGATATTGACAAAATCCTACGTTCTATGTTTATTGCATGTGAAAACAAGGAAACACGGTAGCGGTTGTTTTAGTTCGTAAAACAATAGATTATCGGAAACTGTGTCTATGATTAGTTCCCGAGTGGTTTTACAACTACAAAACTAACTCCCGCGGTGTCATTTAATGCAAAAAAGACGATTGAACCAAATAGTCGTCGAGCTAAAGGTCGATGGTACAGTCGCTGGGATATTCCGGATCAGGGGCGAATATCGAGATCATGTTTTCCAAAAATCAACTGTTATTGTTAGTAGTATTCTCACCGATTTCTGGTAGCAGTTTTCTGTATCTCTGCATCTTTGGCAAGTTTCTTTACTTGCGTCTTCTTGATTGTAATCGCACTGTCGACTATCACAGCTGACTCTCTGAAATTTGCACAACAGAAAATCAAAAATGAAAAAATATATTCCTTAATATATCCATCCTGGTATTATTAGTAAGCACAAATTATGGATTTAAGCTTTACCACATGACGCATACAATATGTTACATTTTTAACGTTTATGGTTTCTTTTATCAGTCATGCATATTTCGAGAGAATATTACACACTTTCTGACTGTCACTGCAGGCAACAACAGCTTTTTGGACTCGAGATGTCTGATGTTGCCCGAATGCGAGGCCCTCAAGGTGTTACTAAAAGTTACAGTCAAATAACTGACTATGGTATCACTTCCAAAAGTCAGCTGACATTCTAATGGCAAATTCGTGAGGTATTATAGATTGAATTAACTTAGCCTTAGAAAACATCTGCAACGGTCTGTAAGTAGTCCTTAGGGTGATTTTCATATTTTAGTCCGCAACAGTGCACACCTCATAAGCAAGAGTGCTTTAACCTCTATTCAATTAAAACTGAAATTTATCTCCCAATTGTGCACTTATTCAAATAGTCAAAATGTAGTAACCTCAACGCTACTTTGGTACATAGCGGAGAGCTTTTCATTTTATTTTGTTACCAACAATGCTACGTTAACAATGTGTTTTGCTTCGGTTATAGTTTCATGAAACTAGAAGTATCATAAAGCCACTCGCAGATATATACGAATACGTTAGTTTTCTGCTGATCAAATTATCACCACTTCCAAAGTACAGTGCCTCATTTCTTTAAAATGTGTTCACAAAACGTTTCTGATATTTTATATATTATTCGTAACAACCAAAATAGATTGTATAAAAAATGTTGCGACTAGCAACCCATGTTAACTTTATGAGAAACATACTTCCTGGTGAAGAAAACGACAAAAGGAGACTGAAAATATCCACAAATTTGAAATTACATACGTGATCGTCATTTCTTAAGGGAACTTAACATTACCAGTTGTATCCACTGATGGCCTTCACTACAAAATAGCTAACCTTTATGTCTTCTGAACAGTAGTTTTCTCCCACTGTGTAGCAGTTGAAAGCAAACCAGTCTGGACATGTTTCTAGATGCGAATTTTCTTTCGTTCCAGGTAGGCAGGTTCTAAGACTGTCGCACCATCCACAGTGAGGTTGTTTTACACAGATGTGACACTTTTCATATCTACTGCAGTAGGAATACGAACAGCCACGACCCTGGAACAAGATGAAGGAATTATAATTATGCGAGTCCGTATGTGAAAGTTTGAAAAAAGAAAGTGCCGACATAGAATTTGTTCGAAGTAACAATCTGATTAAAATCTGATTAAAATCTGATTAAAACCTATACACAGGGCGAATTTGTAAAATAATAACATGTCAATCAATTTCCTCTTTCAGAGCGACAATTTGTCACAAATTGGGCTTAACGCAACAACCCAGAAAAATTACAACGTCAGAAATAGTCATGATGCTGTAAGTTTGATACAATTTCTATGTCAGAAATCTAAAATTGTCAGCCAAACTGAAAAAAAACCGACATTTCATGAGCAAGCGCTATTTCGTCTTCTGATCATGTATTATGTCAAATAACATTTGAACACGTCGTGCAACGTCAGAAACAATCATGTTGCCGTGAGTTTGATAAAAAGCAGAAATCAAAAATGAAGCTAAACTGCAGAAAAGGCCCGAAGCTGAAAAAATTGTCCGAAAAGTGAACTTTGAGGACAATTTTGAAGCCAAGGGACTGTATCACGCCATACAACAGACCACGGAAGTACTTTATTCATTTTCTGATTTAGCAATAATTGTCACCACAAATACACACTGAACAACAACGGCGGACGCCTAACGGGGTTTGTTTAGTGGTTTGCGGTGTTGCTTTTCTAAGAAGTTCTTTTTTCATTCCAGTACTTTCCGAACCGAGAGGCTGAATTGTCAGCCATTTTGAGTTGAAACAAAACCGAATTCGGCAGTGTTTTTTTATTTAAAGTTGACAGCTTCCGTGTTGATATTTGACCTGCTATATTCGCTGATATTTTTACCTGCGAAGAAATCACGAGGTCGAATCTAACCAATGGCAATGTGTGATTTGATGGTAAAATTATTGCTGAATTATAAGTATTAATATTCACCTGAAGGCCCGGAAGACATTTGCAGATGTTTGGTCCAACGCATTCTCCGAGACCTAAGCAGTTGTGTACGTCCTGACAATGATGTTGGGAACAATCTTCTCCCGTCCAACCCCGGTAACAGAAACAAGTTGCTCCAATGCAGTCACCATTATGATGACAATTATTTGGACAGCGCAGAACTTTGAATATAAACACACCAAAATACTTTTATTTGTTTGGATCGAGTTTCGAGAATGTATTGTAAATACTTTGTTTTGCAATTACTGCTATTGGAAGAGAAAATGGCATGCAGTCAAAATCCTTCTATATTCGAACACAGTCCTCTTCCGCAAATATGAGTGGATATGTTCTCGTTATATATTTCTTATCTAATAAAAATTAGATTGTTAGACTAATTAAGAAAAGATTCCTATTTTTTACTTAGAAAACAGTCACAACTATTTGTAGACGTGCAAATAATTGTAATGTAGTATTTTTTTCCCTGTTAGTTAACATAAGGTTGA
Organism: Epizoanthus scotinus; assembly: GCA_024757865.1. Taxonomy (NCBI): domain Eukaryota; kingdom Metazoa; phylum Cnidaria; class Anthozoa; order Zoantharia; family Epizoanthidae; genus Epizoanthus; species Epizoanthus scotinus. The sequence goes on along the minus strand of JANUFV010126782.1, from coordinate 1,564 downwards.
AGAAGGCTTTGTTTAGGTTTTTATTAGTACAATATGTCATTGCGCATAGCCACATAAGTACATTGTAAATCAAACCGATAACTTTAAACAGCTTAAATTGTTGTACTTTGAACACTTATCTATTTTTGTTGTTTCTATAAACTTGAGGTTTGATTGAGTCTGGGAACTTAATAAATGTTCATGTTCCGTTAAAAAAATTCATAACTTATTTTCATCATTTTGAAATTGATTATGATATTTAGCAATGCAATGTGCGTTAGTCACTATTGCATGATATTTTGCAACACTAAGCAGCTTATAGTCACATTGGTAATTCGGTAACTCCGGAAAATTAGGTTTCACATACTGATACTTGCCAGCATTACACTAACGCTATTACAGAGGTCTTTAAATAAAAAAATAGAAGTAACGTACTTGCATTTCTGCTACAAACGAATGGATACAAATCGTTGCAGGGTACATCTTGAATGAGGCCCAGTAAGTCATGCCGAACTTTGCAGAGCCCTTTGTTCATGCTAACAACGGGATCTTCCACCTAAAAGAAGACATAAAAACAATAATGAAATCTAATTTCGCTGAGATGTAACAAAGACTTTTTCTCGTACTAGCCGCTATTCTTGGTTTTTGTGACTGAATATATTTAAAAATCTAAACAGCAAGTATTTGTCAACATTTTACTTAATATAACACCCTTGCAAGTGTTTTGTCGGCGAATACATTAATGAGGTTAATGGTCAATGAATGAGAAAAACAGCTTTATTGGTGGTGATATATTAATTATAGGAAATTGTTCCCTGATAAATTTTGGAAAAATAACGAAACCCCCTCCCCTCCCCCAAAGTCTAAATTTGGTTAAAGAGTACTACTGGCTTAATGTTACCAATTTGTACACAATATTTCATAACAAAACGATTCGCTAATCAGTAGTGGGCAGAAACCACATACATGCATGTCATGTTAAAATAATAATCTTTGTGGGCACGTGTAGGGATAGGGGCCTTTATACCGCCTTCCAACACTTGATAAGGGCTAATTAGTAGCTGGCAATCAATAGAAAGAAGGGAAGGACTTCCAAATAACATTCTATATTAAATTATCTGGAACTTTTACCACTTCATCAGTTGACATCCAATGGGGGGTATCGGGGACAATAGGCACTTCCTTTGATCGGAGAGCATGGAGTAGTTCAATGTCCTCAGACGAATACATCGATGTCACATGACTTCCATAAAACTACAGGAGAAAACATATCATTAGACATAAGCAAAGTTTATAATGATACGAATCGTTAATTTTGCTGTGATGATAAAATGGTACCTAATCCATATTTAGTATTATGGAGTTTACTTAATTTCCTATTTTACTCTTAAAGTATTGGAAAGATTAGGAAATTCCTATAAAGAAGTTATTACTAGAAACAAATTAAATTAAATAGCCGAGCAATGACAATCTTACTTCCAACGTTTGTTGGGCCAGTGCTTTCTGGGATAATAATAATAATAATAATAATAATAATAACGGTTCTTAGAACGCATTATTGCAGGCCTCAATGCGTTTACAGATA
>JANUFV010126671.1:0-15240 GCA_024757865.1 Epizoanthus scotinus | reverse complement strand
CCAGACAAATAAATAGCTAGAAGGACACAAATGCTAAAAAAGTACACGATTAGGATGCCTCGCTAGCGCTCGGCAATTAGTCTAATCTAAAATTGCCACATTTCATAATTCCGAATCTCTTTCAAGGGACCCATTTTGGGGGTAAGGGGAGGTACTGCCGTCCTCTGTCTCTGTTACTACTGAGGCCCACTTATCTCTCGAAACAATGATGGTGCCAAAAAATGAGGGTGGAGCTCTGCAGGTGCTATGCGCTAATAGCTGTGTCTGACAAAGCACGTAGTTACCTATCTGAACCGTGCAGTTTAGCCTGCTATCTTGGTACACATTTACTAATACACTCTTTTTGGTTTATAAAAAACTTTTTTTATAAGAACGTGGAGGCTGAAAAGCCCCCAAAAATTTAAGAACATGCTCAGAACATATCTCAGGCTAAGAAATATATAAGAAAATCATTCTTATACTGTAAAGTAGCTGTTAACTACATGGGTTCTTTGAAGAAAATATTGCAAAATAGCAGTTAGTAGTATTTTACCCTTTCAGCCCCAAGATAATTATCAACATCTATCTTCTCCTAACAATGTCAATACAAAAGACAGTAATTTGGTACTGAGAATAAAGAAACTGATGATAAACAGCTAATTTTTGAAGATGAACTAACAAATTCTCCCAGCATGTTTATAAGAAATGTATAGAGACTAGTAAGGAGAATTTAGCAATATGTCATTTGACGTGTTTGGGGCTGAAAGGGTTAACACTCGCAGGCTAGAGAATGTATTGTCGCTTTGGTTAAACCCAGGCTCTCCTTGGTAGTCTCTGCCTGTTCATCGTCCGTAGCGTTGTTGTTCCAGAAGTCAGAGCACCATTAATATCCTATGAATTTTCTCCTTTATCTTAAAGGTGCTATGTCACAGTAATGCGCATGCTCTCTAGTCATGTCAGAAACAAAGCCTTCACAGTCATCAAACACAAGTTCTAGTTCAACAGGATAACAAGAAATGTTAAAATGGTTATATGTTTATGAAAACAAAGTGTCTAAATACAATACATAATTTTGACTGCGATTGAATTTTTAAAACTTATTTAGTGTCTTGGACCGAAATTATATATATATATATTGAGAGTTTGTAATCCGTTTTAATCTTCCCCAATTTTAACCACCCACGGATTTTTTCAACTTATCATAATCTCTCTAAGGGTTTTCTACCACGGTAACTTGTTATTTTTATATTTCCGTTGATTTGTGGAGAATTTCATACATAGCAAAAATGCTTTAAATAGCCGTGACATAGATCCTTCAATCTGTAGAACAACCTCGTCAATCCTGTTATTTGACTTCCATTGGGAACACAGTCGAAAACAGCAGTAAAAGCAGAATGTTGCGAACTCCGTCCTCATCGACATCGACTCCATTCATATTTGAACAAAATACTGATTTAGCGCCATTTTTGAGTTTTGAGACTGGTCAAAAAGTGAACAACAAGCTCCTAATCAGTCGGTCAATGGTAACTGAAGTCTGGTTTGTTTTGGCGCGTGTGGACAACAACAAAATTAAAGCTTGCAAAAACATTTGCGCAGGTTAAAATATAGCATGCTCAGTATAAACTGCATCGATCGTCTAAACGCACCCAATACTTACAGATTAACCTATCTACAGTTATTAATAATATCTTCAAGTTTGTCCCATTTCCCATCTATCTACAATGTTATTCAAATTTTTACCACATCTTAGAATCTCTATATATTCGCTCTTTACTTTTGCCCATTTAGCATTCTTGAGATCGCGGGAATTAGTGCCTGAGAAGTTTGTTGTTGAATAAACTGACAACTCATTTTTTGCTGCTTCAGCGAGATAAATATCCATCGCTACGAACTGACACTGAGGGGAATAATTGTTTTAGTATATAGCAAACCAGTGAATAGCTATAGACATAAAAAATACATATTTCCTGTTTTAATTCTCATATAGAACTGAGGAAATATTTTAGACTGAATGCGAGCTGTCTGGCGCGTGCTCTACAAAACTTCACGCATGAATGGGCGAAAGTGAATATCACTGGATAACCGTGTCCTGATTAACAAATCAAAGCGCGCAAAAAGCACTATTCGCTGGTTTGGTATATACTAATTGATAATACTGATAGCCATTTGTGATATATTTTGTATTTGGCTTTGCCGCACAAACAAATCAGATGAGCAATTGAGCTAACAGTGAAAAGAGAGAGTGAAAGACAAAAGTATCTAAGTCGAACCAAATCTATTTAATGTTATTTGATAAGAGATTTTAGCTTTTCGACAAAGCAACACATCCATAATCTCCAGATATATTAAATATATTTGCCGTCTGTTATTCACACAAATATTGTACACAAACATGACCTTCTAGAGCCATTATGCTATCATTAACTTTAAAATTACAAATCCCAACACGACAGAGCCAATGTTTTGTGATTTGAAGAAGATTCATTAATTCACTCAGTTTATTTTTGTGAACAACTCCATTCACTCATTAGATTCTGAGAATGAACTGATTAAAACGACCGGCTGCTTTCGTTTAAGATTTGCATCCTTTCTAGATCTGTATAAGAGGTAATATTTTATGTCAATAAATCGTTTATCAATGTCGCGTGATGACTACGCAGTTCGTTGTTAATCTTTTACTTCAAATACAAAGATACACTAATTGTTATTGTTGCTGTTTTTGTTCGCTGTAGCCAATACACTTTGCTTAAGATGTTTCCTGCAAGCTAAGTGCCCACATGCATATAATCTTGGCGCCATTACAAAATGTTTTGTTTTCAAACTAAAAGCTAGATATTTGTTATAAAATGCGAGAACTATATAAAAGCTATATTGAAAAGGTTTTGTCTCAATGTCAATCAATGTCCCTTTTCAATTTTATAGCACTGTCTCTTTTCTGACTTTTCACGATAAAGGAATTACTGATAGTAATATTACTCCCACAATCTTCAATGTTGAATGAGATCTGAAAAGATTTAATATTTTCGAAGAGAACAGTTAGTGTTGTTATACCAACAAACGCAAAACATATTAACAATCCCAGTTTGGGCAACCCATCCATTTACTTTTCAGAATACATGGCTCCACTCAACGCTGCAGTATTCTAAATATAGTGCTCTGAGAGCTGTGAGTGTCATTGTTTGAAACTCATAAATCTCTTCTTAATTCTTGCTGTTGTTGTGATCATAAAAAGTATTCCCTGCTTAAACGAAGAGCTTTAGCGCTTTAATAAAATACTCTAACGAAACGAGATACCTACAAAACGTAAGTGTTCGCTACACTGGGGACAAGATTATTTTGAAGTGTCCACGCATTGGGGAGAATTTAGCTGCTTTTACGAGTTATGCTAATTCTATACACATCCAAAATGCTTCCGTACAGCAAGTGATCTTGGCTTTTCAAGTATTATCTTTGTCAGTAGGAAGCTTCGCGGTTCCTATCACTTAAAAAAAAATTTAAAAGGTTTATTCTTAGCAATATGCAAGATGGTCAATGTTTCATTGGTGTAATATCTGAAGTGATGAAAACTTTTAGATTTAATGAGTTGCTTTTTTTTTAGCATTGTAGGATTAAAACCGGGCCAGTCAACTATACGTATAAGCCTTGTCATTATAATCTAAAATAATGACAAAACCCATCTTGTACTGCAAAGGAAAAGCTTAGAATGTCGGAAGAAAGGGCGATTGTTTACAAAGAACAGCTCAGGTTTTGTGGAGCCATTAATTCAGCGCGATAAATGGATAAAATGAAGTGACCAACGCCATGTTTATATTTAATAAATCAAAGTCAAAATATCGATAAGAAAAGAAGCTCCTAAAATATATGAAATAGTTAAAATCCATTATTTAGTGATTTAGTTATTAAAACATGCTATCAACTGTAGTTCACATTGTCGGCTGCGTTTTTGAGGAAATAATTCTTAGAAGGTCTCTAAAATATGTGATTGAATTGGAGAAAAGTTCATATGCTATTTCCCCATAAATAAACACGATCTCCGTGCGCACGGAATTTGACAATGCGCACTAAAGCCATAAGGCAATTAGGAAATCATATATTTCCCTGAAAATTCTCCCTTCATAACGCCAATTACACTTTATATCCAGCCTTGCTCATTACACCACTGTCGTTTGCTACTATCGCTTATGTCGCGTCTTGTTTGCTTTAATATAAAGGATTACTCTTAGTAAAAGCATTTTTGTGATTTATGACCATTCATCACTGGGTTTCAATACTTCCACGTCAGTGGTTACATGACGCGTTGATGAACCAGTAGTTTATAATCTATGTCTGTGTAAACGGTAGAACTTTAAACGTCATTATCAGATTTGTATAACCCATAAAAGCCTAGCCAGGGAGTCACAAGTGTATATTTAAAAAAATATACCACATTTACAGTAGAAATTCAAGAGTTCAATTTCAATATTTTAAAAAGCAGATTTTGCTTTTAAAAATCTAGAGAAGACTGATCGTTAAGTCCATCCTAATTCATGCCTTATGTGGTATATTTCGCAGGTGTTGGTGAAATGTTAAGGCTGTTGTTGACATTTAGTTGCTATCTTTATCCCGGCTCGTGTGTGCTTCATGTTTATCGCCTAAGTTGCCAAAACCTTGTACGCTATCCACCAGGCTGGTAATGTTACAGTTTTCTCCTAGTCAGTGCTCAGGAGTTAGCGGAAATATGATGGTCATGTTTACAAGAGAAACTTCCTTTATTGCGGTCACTTTCACTGGACTAGACAACATGTTTCTGCTTTTTAAAATTTCAACTTTTTCGGTCAACCAAAAGCTTATACGCAGAAATCTGTTGTAACCCTAACCTTATCAGCAAAGAGAGATAGATAGCGCGTGGAATTCCAAAAGACCGAGAAAGGATTGTTTTCAATGTTGACGAAATAGAAACTTATATCTTCTGTTTGACAATGATCATATGGATAGAGAAACGCAAAAACGTTGGATGAGAACACATAGTTTTAGGTAAAACTATTACTAAAGGTAAGACAAATCTGAGAATGCGAAAATGGAATGGCAGTATTTTGAATATTGTAATACGCGCCATTTCCCTCCAAACATGCAGGTTAATTAATTTGATAAATGCAACAGCTTGACATGATGAAAGATGCAAGTTTTAAGCAAACTCGATTCTCGCCATTGTTCAGTGCAGCTTTCTCCAATCTCAACTCAGCACAACGGCTCTTGGATTGTTCAAGGTGTCGGGCTGAAGGAGCACGCGACACTGCAAAAGATTCCATATATTTATGTATCATCCCTTTCAATTGCCAGGCAAAACAAATCTTACTTGGCCATTTGAGAAATTAAACCACTATTCAGTCAGTGCGGCACGGTCAGGCGGGGGGTAAAATGCCAACAAATCGTTGAGTATATACAAGTTAGTTATCACTCGATTAGAAACACTCGGGGAAACACTGATGCCTTTGAATTTTCTAATCCTCTGCGAGCCGAGCCGTGTTGACCTCGGCATAAGTGTGAGCCGCATTCCGAGCTAAGAGAATTGAATATAATATGGCGTTTAAGGGAGTGAAAGCAATCCTAATGACTCACCTCGAAGATGTCCATTCGCCAGCGATGTTTGGGCTGATTCGCGAATTAATCCCCGCGCTGTAGGTAATAAATCTTACGATTTCACGGCAGCTACCGTCTGTACTAACAAAACCTGCAAATGCTAAATTTAGCAGAGTACGGAGAACAAGAAGACGGATGAGAATGTTAAAGACAAAATTTTAAGATTGTTATCACGACTACACAATGTACTCAGGTTTATACAGTCACGTCGCTTGATACGTTTAAGTCTCAGCATTTCTGTTGAAAATACGAGAACATAATTGACCCTACCTAAGACAAAGATGGACAGCGTTATTCTATAACCGCTTCGCTGCTTGGTATCCATGCCTCGCTGTTTCGCCTGTTTGGTTCCTGTGTTTAGGTTCTTGATCACCGGATAGTTTGTGCACAGTACGAGAACTTTCACCTCTATCGTCTGGCGGTGAGCTGTGAAGTAAATGGATTCAAACTGCTTATGTGTGTGAAGCTCGCAGTTGGGGTTTATCTAGGCAGTCGAAATTTGCAGACCACTTCAAGTTGGCTGGGATTTTGTGATGCGTTTAGGATCTCAAGAGTCAAGGGATGGTCTTTGTCAACAGACTGCAATTTGGTCTATATTGCCCTTCAGTGAAGCTAATTATCAATCAATGTAATCTCTCTTTGTCATTGCGCACCCGCTTAATGTCTTGGTGAAATTTCTTTTGTCATTTTTGTGTCTTTATTTTCGTTGTCCCCTCCCATTATAATGACATCTGTGAATAAACAGCCACCGGTCACAGAATCGCTGTAACCTGAGCTAAAATACTATTTTTGTGTTGTTTTTCCCGATGGTTTGACAACTTGGGGTATTTCCAAAGGCAAAAAGGTCAATTGTGATGTTTTTGTTGTATACTGGGGCTTTTGAAAATAAATCAAACTACGAAAGCTACACTTGTTATCTATGTGTTGCCCTCAAGAAACATTTACAAAAATGGAAACAAAAACGCAGCAATCTCGCTAGATCCGGCGTGCACTACAGCTTTAATGAACAAGAAGATATTCATATTGGACGCCTTTTTGTCGCATTAGATATTATGATCTTAAACTCCGGCTTAAACTGATGGGCAATTGAGCAAATCTAAAAACTTTTACAAAAACATTTCAATATTAGTTCGTGGAAGACCACACGTCCGTATCAGAGCTTGATGGATTTATTTTTAACGTCTTTACTTCCATCAACACGACAAGGGTTTCATGGGACAAAGCAATCTTACGAATCCGGCCACATCATTTGGCAAGACCAACTGATCATTTAAAAGTAATTAGAGATCGTTTGAACAAGTACCCAAGCCCCTCCCAGGTGAATGGTCAGCAGCCTTGCACTATAAAATGTCAAATAATTTTGCGCATTTTAATGGAGTGTTTTATACAGGCCTCAGATCGGCAGAAAACATAATCCCCCATTATCTCATTTCGTTAATGTTTCGGAACGCTGAGCTGTCAGGAGCTGACATGGTTTTGCTTTTCTCTATACCTGTTATCGTTACCACTCAACATTAGGAAGAGTATAGACGGTATGGATTACACGTGTCGCCAGCACTGCTATCTAGTCCACACATCTTTTGCAATTCCTGTAAGTGTTCAGTAGACAGTAGGCTTAACGAACACAAAGGAAGCACTCTTTGACATAAAGTTAAGGACAGTTCAATACAGAATTCTAGATATATAAAGGTTTTGATTCGTGAGTTTCTTCAACTATGCTGCTTGGAATCGTAATCGGTCTGTAAATTAACACCACGCCTTTCCATCAGTTTAGTAACAGCATGAAATATAATTTCACTAGCAATCGCTGGAGATTAGCGGTCGCTGGTCTTAATGAAAGGGGTTTTAAACAAAATCGAATGACACTAAGCTACGGTGATAAACAAGGATTTCGGTAAAGGCCATTCCAGATCTAGATAGCTTCAAGCATTGATATTGTAATATTGTTAAACTTCGTCCGCTTCGAACAGTTTTGATGCATCGAATCTCTGCGAAATCTCTTTCAATTACTCACGAAAAGACCATTTTCAGGAATTTGAAAAGTCTCTAGAACATACCATCCTGACCATAATGGGGTAAGGTTCTGAATTGCAATGTAAACTAGTGAGGAAGTCTATCCCCGTAATCGCTCTTAATGCGGATTAATGACAACAACCAAAGATTTGCGAAATTCGAAAATCGAGATCCCCTAATTGCTTCAGAACAATTAGAGTGGATACTATAAGGACCTAAGAATGAGACTCCAGAGAGGATTAAAAGTATTTTCTGAGTTAATACTTCGGCAGGCTATTGATTCCGTGATTGGGTGTTTGGAGTAAATCTTCATTGCAGATGCTTTTTGTTACCCTCTTCAGTGCAGCCAGTGCAGTGTGAGATGGAAAGCTTAGTTGCTGTTATTCGAAGGAAGTTTCCTGACACGTGGTTTGCCCTCTGGCTCGGGGTCACCTGAATAGTAAAGTGACCTGTCACAGTTCCAGTTTGAAAGTGTTCCTATCTCCTAACACCTTTGTCTTCTACCAGACAAACTGTTTGGAGCATTGCGGCGTGTATAAGGTAAAGGCGAGAAGGTAAAACGAACTCGATGTAATGATTTATAGGCTTTTTTTTCTTACTATGAACGTATAAATTAACATGTAGAAATTGTATTCTCTTTCGAATTCCACGATCAAATATACATTACTTATTGATCATTGGCTGTCTATAAATATATATCTCATGTAGTTGTCGTATATTTCAGTTCTGTTTTCAATGGATTTCATATCATACATTTTTCATAACAAGTAATTTCTTCAAAAAGGTATATTTTACCTTCATACACCCAATAGATTCATCCATACATACGTTCTGTCTATGTCTGTTGATCCTGAAGCCCTTTATATGTGTCATGTCAGAAGCTCATACAGATTTGGGCGTAACATTTTATACCGATTGCCAGATTGCTGTCTTTTTTGTAATATAATTTACAGCATAAAAATAAAGTATTAGAAACATTACCACCTGATTTACTGAATTTCTTTCGAACCACTTTCTCAAGTATACAAAGATTCAGTTAAAAACCATTTCTATGTATTTTAAAAATATTTCCAGAACGAATTATTTTATTACTGTTGCATTTTGTTGTTTGTACTTTGTCGTTCTAACTCATTATTTACTCATATATCCAATATACACATTTTATAATCAGATTTAAATTATATATAACAATCTTTGAAAGAGCGAGATAGTATTCTCAAATGAGACAGCTTGATTCGTTTTCTTACATGCCATTATACACAGCAAATATCGTTAAGTCTTAAGAAGACACAATTGATATCTACATAGTTTGAAATAAAACTTAGACGCACAATATCTCTAGAAATTGCGACAACGAAAGTAGCTCTACAGTTAGATTGCTATTGCTTTGTATTTGCCGACAAAAAAATTAAGTTTATTAAATTGGTTGTTTTTATCATTTTTGCATTTCCTGTAATTGCGAAGTAACTAGGTACGTTATGAGAATTGTGAAGACTTACAATCATAACAAAAGGTACTTGTCTAATTGATATGAAATAATCCGAACTACAATAGCAACAACGACAGTTATTGCCATGAATAAAATACCAATTTAACAATCCTTACGTTTTCGGTATTCACCAAGAATCAAGTACAATTTGTGAGAAATTATCGTTTTCAAAAATAAATTGACAATTTCAAATTTCATAGGAAATAATTCAGTGCAACTTGTATAAAAAAACTTCCGAGGTTCAAATCAAAGATAACGCTTTATTGCAATTATCTACAATTTGATCCTGTAAAATACAATTTAATTAAAATGCCCTGGGCTTTATATATATATACCTTTCTTCGGTAGGCAAATATGTTTTGAAAAATGTTATTAAATTCAGTTACTGATGTATCGAGAAATACATAAAACAAGTAAAATCGAACTGTACTGAAACTGTTGACAACAGTAAAGTTATATTTAATTTCTTAGGCTTTATAGACAAAGTACAATGCCCAATATGAGATACTTTCTATATTACAATACTTGACAATGGCTCCATCGACCGCCAGGAAAGTCCAAGTAGTTTTGGAGAAAAATAAAACAAGTGCTTCGCGGAAATATTGTTTTTTGTTCATTTACTGATAATCTGCTCTGATGGTGGATATTTATGTATTTATTAAAGAAGTTACATAGAAGACTAACTGAAATATATTCATGTCAACCACTATGAATTTGATGGAAGTTGAATCAATTTTTTGTACAGAACAAGTTAAGTTGTTTCTCCCCAGCAGGTAGAGATCCGCATTGTGCTGAGCACTGTTGCAGAACGAGAATATCTACGCTAGCAGTAGCGCTGTTACAAATGACATTTGGAAACATGCCTAACATTGGGTTGCTAACAATACATGTTATGCCTAGGTTGTCAAACATATAAAAGAAAATAAAAGTTTAATTTCAAAAATTAAAGGCAACAACTTTTATTAAGCTCAAAAATCGACTGTCAAAACGCCAGCTTTTGTGGACATATATTTCCAAGCTCAATATTAGACTTTCACTTCTCTAAAAAAAAATTCCAAACGGATCTAACATTTTATCATAATTCGTCCCTAGCGCGGCAGTCAATTGTTTAGGGACATATCTATGATTGGTTCAGTCCTCGTCAATAACCAACTTTTTAGAAAAATACGTTAAACCTTTACAGAACACATATAATAGACATTGAAAATATGGATTCCTAGCGGCCCTTGCACATGCAAAATCATTTGAAGAACATGTTTTTAAAAAAATCTTAAAAAAGGAAATCTTAGTTGATTACTCATGTTGAAATATATTCAGGATATTTCCGGTATGAGAGATACGAACAGATTGGATCAGTGATGTAAGTGGAATTCATCTAAGGTTTCGCCCAAACAAATGCTGCTGCATGCCTGCTCCATATCTTAGGAATGGAGAAAAACATCTCAAATATTCTATCACCTCCCACCTTATCGTCAACTTTTCATCACCTTCTCTATATTTATTTGACTTTCTTCCATTTTTCTTACAGGTTTTTTTCAGAAGTGCACAATGTGGCATTTCTGTTTTCATTCCCTTACAGATTAACGTAAACCAACTGAATACGATACTTTAGAATTTCACTCTAATGCATTGAATCGATATAGCACGAGCGATTCGCGACAATGTTTCACATGTGGGTTAAAATGTCACGCAACACGGGTATCGTTTATACTAGAGCGTTATTTGTACACACAAACTCCTAGAGTAAACGTAATAAATTGAATAAGTAATATTACATTCTTATAATTAGGATAAAATTCATTCATCAAGATAAGTACACGTACTTGAAATGTAAAATATAGCCATTTATGAATCAAGGTTTCACATACACTGGCTTTTCATTCGTGCCCTTGTGGGGTCAATTTTAATACTAATCTCTAGTTTTGTCACTGTCACATTGAATCGCTATCGCTTACTTACGGACCACAAAACTTCCTTAGTAGTGGAGCTTGACATCACACATTTTAGAAAAAATATACACAGCCTCAACATACACTTGTTTTTGATAAGACTGAAACTTTTAATAAGAATGATGTGGCTGAGGTAGGCCAACATTTTACTGGGAGCATGATAAGTACAATGTTTTCATTTGAATTTCGGAAAAGAGAGATTTATGTCCAATAATTTAATTTCTTCAAATACCAGACACTGTCTTCTAGATATTATATATATTAGTTTCCTATATTTCTAACAGGGCAATACTGAAAAGTATATCTTAAAATTCAGCTTTAAAATATAATCATTATAAACATTGTTGACAGGAGGAATTTGAGATCAGTCGACCAACTGAACGGATAACCTATCTGATGTGGTTCAATATACACAGCTTGCTTTTACGACTTCAAAATTGATAGAAATCGCCAAAAAATCAGTTAAGAAAGTCCATTCTTTTCCCAGCCGCCTCAATTCCAAAATTAAATACACAGCCAGTCATGAAAATAGAGAAATAAATCAATTTTTCTATCAATTAATATTATACATTTAAAACTGTGTTTTAATTTCTGTTTACAACGCGTCGAAAGCCTTTTAGTAGATAAATATATTTAAATAATGCTCAATAGCACACCGAATTGAGGCAACAGTAGTTAATTTGCTATTTCTATTTTTCGCCTGTAGTATTTGTAAAGCAATATATATCCTTCTCTGTTGAGAGAGAGTAAGTTGCAAACTCACCATCTATATATCATTTCTTCTTGACACAAAACGAAGGATGCAATATCGTGTAAATGTTGTGTTTGTCTGTTCACATGCAGTTTGGTATTGTTCTAAATCCAATAATAGATTTCAAATATATAATCTCACATCCAAGTAATCCAATGTATGTATAGCAGTTATTAAGTTATCTCTAACTTTTCGTTTGTTCACAATTTTACAGAGACAGAGGCCTCGTGGTTGTTCTTCAACTAACGGCAGAATGTCAGTGTTTCTAATGTCGGTTTTAAACTTTTAGTCTATTTAAAATTATCCTCGACCATGTCTCACTTACCGGTATCAGGAGCGCAAGCGACGAAACTTCAATTCTATCGTCCGTTAAAATCTGTGTATATATGCTTTTGACTGATGCGGCTGCCGTAACACTCAAACTAAATTTTAATTTCCGGGCTTGCGAATTCGCATAAATACAAGTTGTTCCCTATTTAGTCTGTGACGTCCGCTCTGAAGGAGTTCGATAGCAGTGCTTTATTTAATGTTTTCAACAAATGTTGCCGAATCGCTTACTTCATTTCCAACTGTCAATGTCCCCATCCACTTGTTCTGGGCCAAAACACTAGCTCGGAAGCCAAACAGCTCAGAATAACCTATTTATCTGTTACTATAACTAATATGTCCAGTCATTACGGGTATATCTTCAAACTAAGAAGCCTTGCATATCTTCAATATGTAATTAAAATAGTGAACCAGGTATTATAAAAGTGAAGTCATATAATTTGTCTCAATATGACAATTTTGATGTAGTGACTCACCTACACTCGCGTCTCAGTTGTCAGTGCAGTTTGCCGCTGGGTTGAGTCTCCGAGTCTGGAAAAGAATTACCGTTTGTCGAAATGGACCTACAATCCTCAGCCTACAATCAGTTTCCAGATGATTCTCGGGCAGCCCCTGGATTGTAGTTTCACTAGACTTGACACACATTCGCCACCTGCGAACAATTTAAGAGATCAGCTGGGCTTTCGATTTTCGACGAGTTTTGGCTTAGTCTTACAGAGTGGTGATTCGTTTGGAAGCTGGATCAATCCTCGCGCCGTATAGACTGCTTTGCTTTGTGTGTCGATTTAATATCTAAACTCCTGCGCTATTAATATATATACCGTCAGTCAGGAACAAACGTAAGAGAAGTTGGAAACTCCTTTGTGCATCGGGAGCATCAGAGAATTTTGTGGCGGGCGGCTTTCCCTATCTTAATCACAGAAGTTTCATACTTAGCAAATATTTGTTTGTTATTTCCTTAGGAGGCTAGTTTACTTTGAATGAAGCCTTCATTTGATTTCGTTAAACGCATGGAAAACTCATCAATTCTCCCGTCAAGGAAGCGGAGATTAGCTAAGCTTGCATTTTATGATTTGATTTGTTGATCAAAATGAATAAATGCCGCATTTTTAATTTCTCTCGCATGTGACTGAGGGCAGCGGGTGGAGTGGCTAAACAGTTTTATAGGTGACTTTCGAGATTTCCGCTCCAACTGCGAGCTTATTGCTTTTCCAACTGTGATGGAAGGGTGTTACTCCGGAGCGGCTTGCGACAGAGAACACTTTGTGTGTTCTTGCATTACGACGCGATTGCTGATTAGTGTTTTGCAAACAAACTCGCGCGTGGTGAGGAAATGAAAGCAAAAGATGCGCATTTAAAAAAGTCTCTCACCAAACCAGCTGAATGCCCAAAGGCATAGCAGTTCCAAAAATGCGACACCAAAGCCATCAAGGATATCAGTTCATTGTTAATGGCAGGGACGCGAGGAAAATTCAGCCATAACAAGTACTGAACGAACCATGTACAAAGAAGCTTTGATATTCCCACATTTTATGGCTAAGGAATTGCATTTATTTACCACCTTAGCACAACGCCCAACCCTACCTAAATCAGAAGTCATTTCTAGACATAAAAGCGTCAGTGAGTGTAGCCGGACATTTGTTTATAGTATGAATACTCGTCGATTTTTGACCTTGTCATAGGTACTGTGTACTCTGCATGCTTTTGACCTGGGTTTTAATAGTTCAAGCCCGGGGCATGCAACTTAAAGCTTGTTTCTCTTCTTATAAACAAGACCTCTCAATGCGTTGATCTCTCGATAAATGGACCACTAAACGCCCCCTTGTTCCATTTTGTGTATTCTACCCAGATAAAGAAGTGGCTAAGTGTTCGTGTGCGTTTTGCCTTAGGCAGAGAATGTGAAAGCGTGCGATGTTGTTTTGGTGGACTTTTCGTTCGCTACTGATAAAATAATATGTGCAATCACTTTCAAAAGAAAAAATATTTTATCACGCAGAGCCAACTCTGTATTTAACAGTCTCAAAATCTTTCCCTTCGAAAAGATAAAACTCGAGATCTTATTTCTTTTATTAAATAGCTGTGGATGTGTGTAGGATTTTCCGTTGTAAGGTCGGGCTCCACGTGTTAAATCATGTGTTTTACGATTTCATAATTAATGCTCATAATCAGTTTTCTAGATTCAAATTGTTGATTATAAACATTAGTCCACAAATCTACCTTTCGCGCCTTGTGTTAACACTTCATTCATCTTCACTGCTTTTATAATCGGCAGCTGCAGTCGGACTTTTATATCAAAATTCTCACTGATGATAGACGCATGCGGCGGGTCACGCGATCACGCGAGTCTTGCTAGGAACACGAATTTCGTGATGCGCAGTGAAGGGGTGGATCCCCGAGGACCTGCGGGTAGTACTGACCAGGGGAGAGGTAGGGACCCGATTTGTTAATGTCCGTACTGTAGGTAAAATGACTGGCTATTAACGGCTATCCACACATATGCAGAGTCTTAAACTTGAAGACTTATGCCTTTTTATGTTACCAGTTGTGGAACTGCAAGACTGCTATGTACTCGTATTTCCATCGTCCAGTGTATTCTAAAAACTTTGGTTATTAGGAAGATAGCCGATTCTAAGTATGTTCTAAAAAGCTGGCTTTTATTGTTTTTGAAAAACCCGAGTACGTGGAGTTGTGTAAAAGTAGCAGGGACTACGTGTATCCTCTAAAGAGTTCGTTATTTTGATGTTTTTCAACCCTCGTGGCAAAGGCTAGTCGTACTGAGTCAATATATTTTCCATTTCCCGACTCCTCATTGTGTTAGTATTGCATTTGAGTTTGTATATTCACACTTTGAGTGAGGGCTAGCAAGAATCAGCCAGTACAGGTTGTCCTTTTGTTAGACATTCCCCGAGTATTTGTAACTTAGGCCACTTAAAAAAATATATTAGCGTTTTTTTATTTTTTATTTTTTATTTTTTATTATTTTTTAGGTCAAGGCCTTTGTTCAGCATTCGTGGACTACCGAGTCAGTTTGGGGGCAAATTTAAACAGTCCAATGACCTCACGCGATTGAGAGGGACTCAAGTGTCGCAATAGGCCTCCGATCGAAATGTTTA
>JANUFV010126560.1:0-15250 GCA_024757865.1 Epizoanthus scotinus | reverse complement strand
GGGGGGAGGTGGAAAAATGATTTTGTTGCAAAAGTCAATATCAACCGTATAGGATACCTACTAAAATGTGTGCAATAGATCTCTGCGCATTTCCTCATCCGATACAATATATCAGTCAAGGTTAGAGTCGACTTGACAATAATACTAAACTAAGCTCTTAGAGTCGACTTGACAATAATACTAAACTAAGCTCACATCTCTAACAGAGAAGGTCGATCTTTGGCCCAATATCAGACAGAAATCATACTGAACGAACCATATAGGAAACCAAACTATTACCTCCCAATGTAAGAGGGCCTACACATCTCTCTTAGTTCCTGTTATGAAAATGAAATGTTAATTGTTTGTATGTAGAAAGCGAACCCTACAACAAATCGGTCTGCGTCTTCCCTTCCGTTCATTGTCACCCGCCCACAGATAGTAATTTGTTTACGTAGCGAGAGAGTTTGCAGACAGGCTAACCCTTGGAAGTAGACATTATTAGGACAAGGGTACAACCTATAGCACAACGGGCCTCCACATAGCTCTTGTGATAATGTTCGCTGTCTTTTTTGTAGTTACAATGTCGCAGTGTGTGAGAGACAGACTGAATTTATTGCCCAACAAAGCGATAAGGTCAGTAGACGCCTCACTTCGGTGTAGTAGAAAATAGTAACGGTCGTACGTTGTGCAACATGTACGCGCGCGCACACACACA
Source organism: Epizoanthus scotinus (assembly GCA_024757865.1). Classification (NCBI taxonomy): domain Eukaryota; kingdom Metazoa; phylum Cnidaria; class Anthozoa; order Zoantharia; family Epizoanthidae; genus Epizoanthus; species Epizoanthus scotinus. The sequence continues at coordinate 14,553 of JANUFV010126560.1, read as the reverse complement.
CACAAACGCACGCACACGCACGCACGCGCACGCACGCACGCACACATACATACATATCAGTATACGCACACACACGAACACACACACAAACACACACACAAACAAACAAACAAACACACACATCTAAAATGTGTGCAATTCTGCAATTGGTTTCGGCTCCATTAAATCCTATACCAATTGTAGAACATTTTAGGCAGAGCCGCCACCCACCAAGTGAACTCAGTTACTGAACAAACGATAGTAAAAGATAAGGAAAATCAAAGTAGTAACCTTTATTCGCTTTAATTACAATACGCAGCGTAAGCGAAAACAACACAAACAAATCACGCGCATCCAAAGCAAACAAAATCAAACCGTGTAGAGCGCGCGCAACAAATAATAATGATAACATTTTTACACCAGTAAACTGAAATAAAACAAACTTAAAGATTAAATTACAACAATATTTTAAATATATAAATTGCATTTATAATATATTAATTAAATTGCTGACCTAAATTTATCGAAGTGCCTTCTGTATAATTTCTTGAATGACTTCAGAAGTTAATGGTATTTGAAGCCTTGTTGTTGTAGCTTTAAAGACAAACGGGAGTGTCGTTCTGAGAAGTCATCTTGTGAACTGCAAATTCTTACATATCTCACCAATATTGAGATATGTATACACCATAAGCTGGACACAGATACACGAGTACACACGCGCGAACCAACATGCATACAGGCACTCAGTTCTTGCGAGTTGTTGGATATAGAAATTCCTCCGCGCGCCTTACCGCCTTAACGTTTGCATTTACAATGACAAGAACCAGTTCTCGTGGCCGGTTAGACCCAACATATGGAAAGCGCTCTAAGATCACATCTTCTATTGCAGTGTAAGGAGCAGATTCGTGTTGTGAATGCCTGGGCAGGTTCTGTTCCTTGGAAGGATGGCGATTCCCGCCCCGGGTCCTATCTGCTGTCTCTTCTTATTACAGCTGCGCATCAGATTGTGCAGAGGTAGGATACCGGCCATTCTTATATCAGTATATCGTTTAATTTGTTGACCGTTTAATGTACTTGAGGGCAGAAGGAACAAGCTAAACAACCTCTTACTTGCGCCAAATACTTGTTCCATCAATTTAAGACACAAAAGCAGGTTTCGGCCACATTTTAAGACAAATATATTTCGCAATAGTTTTATTACTTATAATGCCCTTAAAGAACTAGGATAGTAATTTCCGGTTGCGTTTTTTTTCTTTTATTCTTCTTTTGAGTGCATTACTTTTCATTTTTCACTTTTCACTTTCTTTCTTTCTCAGTGTTTTTCTTTATAACAATTTGTTGTCATTTCAGCTCCCGTAATTTTTTTGGAAATCCTTTTACCTCCCCTTTTCTCCCCTAGTTATATATATTTGGTCATCAGTATCATGGCCTGTCATGGTCTTGGGTTTTTAAGAGAAGCTAAATTTCTGAATGTCGATCTCCCTTGCAGTACTGCAGTGTCTCAGACATCTGCGGCAGATAAAGAGGTGTTCCAGGAGTTTGCTGAAATCGCCAACGACGAGCAATTGGAGTAAGTATAGAAGACATATAAAAGTCTGCGGTTGCTTAGACTACGAGTAATCTCTCTTTTCCCTCCGTAATCCGTGGCCCGGATGAGCCCATCCCTTCTCTCTTCTCCATTCGCTCCATTCTCCCTCTTGCCTGTCCGCGCACTTTTTTCGCAAACTCTCCTGTCGACGGATTACGGAGGGGAAAGAGAGACTACTCGTAGCCTAGTGGTTGTTTGTCTATTTTATATTTCTTGTGTTTGTAATCACAGTTTATGTATTCAAAGGACTGGAAGTTGCTGCACGGCTCTAAGGGCCGGCACACACGACACGGCACGTTGCTGTAACCAGTGTTGTGTTCAAGCGATGGTCCATTTCGCGCGCACATCTAACCTTTTCCCGCCAAAACGATATTTGTGTCTGTTCGTAGGCCGCGTGTGTACGTGGTGTGTTTGTTTGTGTACGTGTGTTTGTGTGCGGGGCGGCTTTCTGAAGTACTCCCCGACAAGTGTAAATAAGGTCTACGTTTCCTCTTGTGTTCAAATCATGTTTGTTAACACTTTTACTCGCGTTTTCCCCTGCACCCAGAGTGTTCTGGAACGAGTATTACCTCTCCTCCCAGTACCCCAAGGAACTGTTTCCTGTGCCATTTGAATTGCCAATCATCCAGGACCCAGCACTGCCAACTCACAACGTGGCCGCAGGATTGGAGGACTGGACACAGTTTAGAAAGGAAGTCATGAAGTGGGTGGCGACACTTGGTCGCTAGTTTGACTGCGAGTTGCCGTTTGAATCAAATAGTGTATAGGATCGTCGCTTGTCCGAAAATTCTTCTTGATTACCGGAGAGCATAAAACGTTGTGCGCGTCGATTGGAGCCACTAGCCCGCTCTTAAATTACTTTGCGTAGTACGTGCAATCACCTTTTATTAAACGAATGATAGCTTTGATGAATATATGAAGGGGAGGGGGTATAAAAAGGGATAGGTGCATCACTAAATTTGGATGGTCAGAGCAGGAAAGGCCTTTTATTGCCGGCCCAAATCTCGCCTAATCTCGCAGCGAGTTTATTTTATTCTTATTTTTATTTTAACAACTTTTATTTGCACTTACAAAATAATCAGTTACAAAAATCCCAACATACAGGAGGACAACTGCAACAAGTCAAATACATTTGCCAAAAAGGTGGGACACGAACGGGACTAAGTCCTATGCGAGGTGTCCACCGTGGTTTAAGAGAAACAATTAGTAAATTTTATTAAAAAAAACACTAAATATGGCACGGACACGATCTGCATAATGAGTTTAGGCGAGAATAGGCGAGATTAGGCGAGATTAGGCAAGATTAGGCAAGATTAGGCGAGATTAGGCAAGATTAGGCGAGATTAGGCGATACCTGAGCCAAGATTTGAGCTAGGAGGCGAGATTAGGTAAGATTAGACGCGATTAGGCAAACAGGCCACTGAGGGGAATAATTGTTTTAGTATATACCAAACCAGTGAATAGCCTTAGACATAGAAATATGTATTTCCTGTTTTAATTCCCATATAGAACTAAAAAAATACATCTGACGCGGCGGCGAAACGGGACACCATTTTATCTCGTTCGTGCATGAATGGCCGGAGATAAATATCACTGGATATCCGTATCCTGATTAACCAATCAGAGTGCGCGAAAAGCACTATTCGCTGGCTTGGTATATACTAAATAGCAATTATTTAAATGCAAAGTTTGTAAATTTTCCAAGATTTTCTCAATACTATAAAATAAATAACTTGTAACAAGAACCTGTTCTGCCTTGTCTGACTATCCCGCCCAAGTATTTTCTAAAATAGATATTCACAAGGAATAAATGCCTTGAGCAAATGCGTTTATTGCCCACAACCTTGCCTGCAAAATAGGCGCTTTGTTCACTCAAATACTCGGATTTAATTGTAAAGTTTGCTCGGACGCCGAGCGAAGCCAGGCCTTTTCTCGACTTTTTCCCGGCGAAGCAGTTAAGCGTGACCTTACCAGGGTCAGAAATAAACATCGTGAGCCTGTCACGCAGGCTACTAAAGTAGGAGCAGTCCCTTTTATCCCTCTGTAATCCGTTGAGAATAAGAGCTGTACAGCGCGAAAAATGAGCGGAATAGGGCGAGGAAAACACAGCGGGAGGAAAAGGAGAGGAAACTTAGGGTCTATCTTCCCTCTTTCTCTTTATCGCCCAAAACTGCACAATTTATTAAGATCTCTGCAAGCCAGTCCAACATGAAGGTTTTATAAGATACTGCATGTACTCTTTCACACTATTTAAAAAAAACAGTTCATGTTCAGCAGCTTTCAGCTACCCCAGCCGCATATATGGCCAGCCAGTTGACCAGGCTCTTCTAGCAGAGGCAAAGGGAAAAATCTAGGGAGATCAGGCTCCTCGCTTCCAAAACCTTTCTTCCTCGATTTTTTCCCTTTTCCCCTGCAAGATGGTCCTGGTCAACAGGCTAATGGCCTCACTATAAATATTTTTACAGTATTTCATTGTAGCTGTGTAAGCTAAGGTGCCACGATCATTCCAAATTTTGCCAGTGCTTTCATATTTTTGTTCAATTTCTTGCGCCGTGCATGTTGAGCGATGTTTGATTGTAAAATGGAGGAAGAATTCAAAAATCCCCGAGACACTTTTGGAGTATGAACAGCGGCTAAAGTGCAATGTGAAGGAACATTCACGTCACAAATGAAATAAACGAGAATGTGTAGAAAAATAAAAATCGTTCGAAAATAAATCACGCTTCATGTGAAGATAATAATTTTTGCGAAATAAAGTGTTGCATTTATCTTGTGTGTTGCATACCGTCCGTGGACAGGGACGTTAAGCCGTTGGTCTAGTCTCTCGACATTCTCTTGATCGGGGGACTTAAAAAAACCCATGCACTTGTCGATAAGACTGAGTAGGGTAGTGATCCCGGTGTTGTGTTCTGTATCTACATTGTAACTGGCAGCCATTAGCGCCGTATATAACATTGTAAAGCGCATCGAGACGTTACGTACGATGCGCTATATAAGCACCGACATTCATTGGTCGTACCCTGGGTACCAGAGGTTAGACTCGCGCGGCCAAAACACTCTATTCTCCACCGGTTGAGCTGAGCGGGTCTAACCTCTGGTACCCAGGGTACATTAGTCGTGGTTTTAGGGACCGATCGCTTATTACGTTCCATGCCCAGTAAGCGATTGTCTAATAAGGTTTTTACTCAAACATTTTTCTGACTTGGATCGGAACTTAGGGGATATTCATATAGTCATAGCAATTTCCTTATAAATATAGCAATCTAAATTTTGGACTAGCGAATACAATACTTTAACTTACAAAAAAAGATCATCTTCGCCTAAAGTGGAGTTTAAAACAGTTTGTTTTTGAATATCTCTGAAACTAAAACTAAAAGTAGAAAGTAATATGTCGAAATTGTTTCGCCCCGGTCCCCTCCCCTCTAAAATATATCGTTGCGCTAGAAGAGTTAACCGCTGACCATGTTTTCATCCAATGAGAAAGGTCGTTATATTGCAACGCGTCGTTTTCAAACATGGTAGCTGCAATAAGCTGCAGTTGAATGGAATAGGCAACGAGTTACTTTTCAACCTTATACAGCTCAGCTAAGCAGTAGTTTTAAGATATGTTCTCGAGTGTCGAGCTAAAGGACAAAGAAAATGTACCAAGACAGGTAAGTAATGCTCATTTATTCCGTTCCTTTCGTGGGATTTAAGACGTAAGAAATTATGTTCGTTGTAAACAAATTCGATCGTGATCATCACTCATCATGTAACTACAACTTTAGTGTTTTTCCAGCGAATCACAAGTAAATTTGATTACAAGGCGAGCGATCGAACAGTTTAAGCAATAGATGCTTGGAAGGAACTTCTAGCAACAGTTTCATGCCCTAATTTGTTCGCCTTCAGGATGTATCCGAAATTCGGATCCTTACCTGGACCTGGTTCATATCACATATGATCATTTAACACGATCACATGTTCGCGAAGGACTTTAGTCTTATACATACAGTCAATTTAGAGGTAAACATGTTTGATATGACCAGACGGTTTGATCAATGCAGGACAATAGCTAGAACACCAATTTTCATATCCTTTTCTATACTTGGAGCTTGAAAAGGGCACCTCGGCCTCGCTTTTCTGGCGAAGAATCGCAGTAAATTGAGTATATAAAGATTAAAGTATACCCGGCGTACTCAATCGATGAAATCGATCATCGATAAAATCGATATCAATCGATAACAATCAAACGATTGATCGATGAAATCGATGATCAATCGATGGAGAACATTTTGTGACCTTTGATCGATGATTGACCTTGGTTTGCGTAAACCAGGCATTCGTTTCGCGAATTTAAAGCTGGATTATCGATGTCAATCGATGTCAATCGATGCAATTAACAAACTTAAATTTGTGACTATCGATTAATGATCGATTGACCAATACCAATCAATATCAATTAACTAACTTCTATCGATTGTTATCGATTGGCATATTGATGATCAATTGCCATCGGTTGAGTACGCCAGGAAGTATAGCCCACTGTATTAGTCATTTAGTGTATAGGCTAATAGAGTACAATGAATCCCCCCCCCCTCCCCAGGTGCTGAGCGTAAAGCATAATAATAATAACAATAATGTGTCTTTAGTGATCATAAGATAAAAGTACATATCTTATGTTTATATACAAATTATGTGAAGTTAACATAATATGCTGCAGATATCAAATCCCACTAGGTGCCTGGGAAGAGCAGACATCTAATTTCTGGAACAAACTAATATTATTGTCACTTTGTAGTGACGTGACGTTAGTGGCAACAGTCTAGAAACCTAGCTGGTGGACTAGTTTAATTGAGAGTACCTAATATCAAAATCCACGAAATGGCATCTCAGATAATTTTATAGCCAATTTTTCAAAGATTTTGATACAGACCATGCTCCCAGACCCCCCTAAAAACTCATGCATTTGGCATGCCAAATTCATTGACCAAAACAATAATGTTATAATGCCTAAATGAAAATGACCCCCCTGTTGCAGTATACTCTTGCAATACAATACAGATCTCTTATAAATACATTTGTGTGCAAAATGGTAAAAGATTTTTCAAAACTAACATACTATAAATTTGCACAGATTGCAGTGTTAGTCACACCAAAACGATGTCCTTTAAGGAAGATTCAAGAAAATCAGATTTATTCATCATCGGCAACTGTAAAGAGGAGGCGTGCATCTCTCATTCCACAAGCTCTGCACAGGACCAAGAAACAGCCAAAGAGACTCAGCGTTCCCTTGCATGCACTAAGCAAAATATTAGAAAATGAAGCAATTTGCATGCAGTCCCCTCTAAAGACTTGGGAGCGAGACAGCTCACCAGCTCCACAATGTGTGTCTTCACCTGTGTGTAAATCAGTTGACAGATTTGTACATGAAGAAAAGAAGGATGTAGCCGAACAACTGATTCATGGAGTGGCTTCTGCCATATTGAACGAAATGAAAAAGGTACTGTAAGTCTAACAGTAGTAGTAGTAGTAGAAACTTTATTTTAACAGGGTGGCCCTCTGGTATCCAGAGGGGCCCTGTATGGTTAATAGAGTACAATGAATCCCCCCCCCTACTCCAGAGCAGAAAACCCTTTGATATTTATCTACCAAATTAAAGACACATATATAGATTGTTATTAGCTTAATATTTTGCATACATTTTGCTGCTGGTGATTGAAATGTCAGCTCATCAATGGCCACAAGTTGGTGTATTGCACCGACTGCCATAACTGTTAAATGGTCAGTCATTGTTCAGGTAATTATCTGTTCATTAAAAGTCGATCAGATCGTAAATTAATTACTGAATATTATTGTTCTGGAATGCAGGATGAAGTAGACAAGCATACAGCAGAAAAGAAACTGGAAGAGTACCAGAAGACTATTATTCAAATGAATAAGGAGAGACTTCTATTAGAAAAACAGCTTTCTGTTGCAATGAAAGTAAGTTATAAATTAGATTATACTGTCTATTACAATATAATTATGCAGACATTACTTAACAGGCTGCCAGGTTATCTATAATAGATAAGTACTTAACGTTATACAGATCAGTGGCGATATTGTTGAGTTTGGCCTGATCACTTGGCTCTTCTGAACTACATGACTGTGTGAGCGTGTTTGGCGCTGTGGGTAAGATCTCTCTCCCAACTAGAAGATCCCGGGTTCAACCCCCGGCCATCCCGAGCGTTGTATTTTTGCAAACTTCTTTCTCGACACTGACACCGTCTGTGGACAGGGACGTTAAGCCATTGGTCTAGTCTCCCGATGTTCTATCCAACAATGGACTAAAAACACTCGTCGATAAGAACAGGCTAATGCCGGTGTTTGTGGTCTGTCATCTCATCTCTACATGCAGCTTAAATTAACCCATCTAGCTGTAGGCTGTGCTCCGAGGTATACACATGGGCCATATAGCAGCTGCCAGACGCGCCTTCTACATGCTTTCGGTTTGACCTCGTGAGCTGTGTCTTTCGTAATTGAGCCCAACCAGCTGCAATGTTGACAACAAGCCCCAACACACTATTCACTATACACTACAAGGAGAACATTTGATGAGAAAAAAACTTACGGTAATAAAGAATAGAGACTAACTGTGATGCTCTGTTTTTCCAGTCTCCATTTTGTTGCTGCAGTAGAAAAGTTGTGCCTAGAAGTGTCATATATTATGTTACAATACTTGCATGATCATTTTGATTTTATAATTAGAACTATAGCCAAGGTTTTTTTTTATTGTTTATAAAAGTATTGTTGATTTGTGTACAAATGTTCCACATCTAATAAATGGAGAATAAAAAATTATATTATAAGTTACAACCAAACCATTTGACAACAATAACTATTGTTGGCCAGTCAAGCAAACAGATATGATTTTCATAGTGAGTGATATAAATCAAGCCTGAGAACAGGCTCATTTGCAATAATTTATTGTAGCCTGTTTGCAGGCTAGATAAAACAGACAAGAAATATGTGTTCACACAAGCAGGCAGCAGTCATGACATCATTGACATGAGACCATAAGTAACAAAATAGCAAATTATCTACAATTTAACGAAGACACTATGCATCATGGCTGGTCAATATTCATTAAGTAACCTTGTACAGATAATCTGTGTATAATTTACTACATATATTAATATAGATACATATATTAAATATACTGATCAACAGCTCATCCTAAGTTCTTCAGTCTGTCTGTTGCCTCTTGAGCAGTGTATGTCATAATTCTATATTTGAAAGGTTTGGTCTGAACTTTTTAATGAAAGCCTGTCGTCAGAGCAAAAGAGGCCTCATTTTCTCTCTAATGAGGGGCTAGAAATTGAAACGTCAGCTCAAACCTTTCACCCTAATAAAAAAAACATAATTTACATCAACATTTAGTTGATTTTTATTTCACAGACGTAGAAAACCTAGTTTTCTTTTAGCTACTGTACCAGAAATTACTGGTATTGATACTGGCTCAAATATCTTTGTTCCAGCCTAAATTGGAAAAGAAAGTCAAGCAACAGCCATGCAGAGCAAAAGTCAAGCCAAACTGTACCATCAACTCTGAGGGTAGAGAAAAAGATATTCTTATCAGGCAACTTGAAAAAGATCTGGAAAGAAAGAAAAATGAATTACTCCGATTAAAGGATGAACTAAAACAAACTCAAGAACACTTGCTTGAAATATCAACACTTAAAGGTGATCTTCACCGAAGCAAACAGGAAATGAAAGGTCTCAACAAAATGCTTTTCTCTGGTAAAGATGAGAACATCAAGCTGAAAAGGGAAATAGAAAAATGCAAGAACACATTGATAGACAAAGAAAAAATGTTTAAGGACAACAAAGAAAGTAATAACAGAGCAGTTGATGAGTTGAAAATCCAATTAAAGCAAAGGACTTCAGAAGTTAGTAGCACTAGAACTGAACTTGGAAAAGGACAGAAGGATCTGTGTTCTATGAGAATCAAGTTAGAGTACCAGAGCAGTGAAGTGAAGAAGCAACAGGAGCTGATTATGAGTCTGCAGAGGGAGCTGGAGAAATACAACAGTCACTGTTTGGAATTGGAAAGGGTTATGGACCGAGTGGAGGTACAGATTTGTGTTTACTTGATAGGGGCCGGCCGATGGTCATGATACTTGGGAAATTGTATATTAAACTAATGCAAGTAGAGAGGCTTAGACTGGACTCAGGGTTTGTGTCTGAAGCTCAGCCTATTAGTGCAGACTACAGCAGCGCATGAACAGTCGGGAAGATACCATAAAATAATTTTGAAAATACACCCTTCCCCCATGCGATATTAGCCCTCACTGTTGTATAAAATTTGTGACAAAGCATTGTCAAATCTTTATACAGCCACTGAAAGCTATTGATGAAAATGTTTGTTTGTCTGCTGATTGAAATATCACCTCATCCAAAGCACAGGACCTTATTATCTTCAATTAGTATTGACCCAATTTTTTATTTTTGTTTTATTTAGTTTTTTGGATTGAAGGCAGAGCCAAAATTCTGAGCTTAAATACCGATCCATATCATGTACAGATAATTATTGTTAGGTTGAAAACTTGAGCTGGTAACACATGCAAATACCCCAAAAGAAAGATTACAATCATGTACATGTAGAAACACGATTGTCCAACACACATTCATTTGGTGGTCAACATTTACCACGGATGCAAATATTGCATGTTAGTTCTGATTACATTTGGTAGTCTTGACTCATCTCTCCATTTGGATGGAGTGTCAAGGTTATTACTGGTGATGAAAAATGCCGGTAGGGGAATTTCGATTTTGGCAGGGTTCAAGTTGTTTATTAGAACATAAGTTACGGTAAATAGAACTCATTGACAAGATCATAGTTTACTTAGGTCATGAGTAAAGTGGATCTCTTAATACATAAAAAATGTATTCATTTGATAACAGCATATTAAGTAGATGTAACTAGGCAGATATGCAATGTACATCATGCAGTCATCGTTTTTCCTCTTAACCCTAATGGCCTTTCACTCCCAATAGTGCCAAATGATGTTTCTGTAATTTCTCATTACCTATCTTCATACATTTTCTATAAAATTAATAGGTTAGGAGAATTTTGCACTTAGTTATTCTTAAAGAATTTAGAGCAGATGATCAGTTCCTTTTTTCTCACAACCAATAAACTGATTTTATATTGATACTGTAACGAGAAGACAGATGTTGATAGACATGTTGATAGACATGCTGAAAGGGTTAATTTGTGTCATACGGTAAATGGTGAAGATCTAGAGCAGGTCTTGATTATGAAACAGACGTCAGAGTTATAACACAGAATGATCATCCGTTTCTTTGAAAATTTGAATATTTTTCACAACACATGCCTTAATTCTTGGTTGACAACTATTACTGATTAACTTAGATCATCTGATGTTAATGTCTTTTTAGGCTGATGTTTTGGCTGTGGAGCTCAAGAAAACAATGGCCATTATGAAACACAGCAAACAAGAGGAACAGGTAAGCTAATTAATGCATCATGAGTATCTAAAATAAAATCCTATTTGCATATATTTGAAATTCCACATACTGGGGAATGTGTGTAGATACAACATACTAGTACATTACGGCAATTACTAGGATTAATAACAGTAAATCCATTTTTCTTGGAACCTAGATAAAAAAAAAATTACAGATATTTATAACTAAATTGAGATGTAAAATTTGATTTCAGATAAAAGATCTTGCATTGGAACATTCTAAAATTCAAAATCAACTTGAAATGCAAGCTGAGTCACTGCAAGAAGTAACTGCCCAGCTCCAGGATAGTAGGTAGGGCTCTGGATTATAATGACAATCATTATACGTGTATAAATTATAATCACATGGTATACAGTGTTTGAAATTCTCAATAAAAGCCATGTGCACTGTGTGCATGTAAGCTAAAAGTGTTACCTGCACCAGCAGAATTCTGCATGCACAACAAGAAATTAGAGCTCTTTGACTAATGTTCTAAATTCGGTCTTCTTCACCCTCCCATGCCAACTGCTTCATTCTAGGTCAATAGGATTTCCATCACTTGTGCTGGTACTAACATCACTGCTCTGTTGTGAGTCTGACGATGATATATATGTGCACCAGTGATGCAGTCTCACTTCCTTTGGCCCTTGCCAGGTTTTTTGCAACCAGCCTATATTTCCTTTAGAAACATTGTATAACATTATTTTATAAATACAAGAAAACAAAACTGCTACAAATCAGGTTTTGTATATTACCGAGAGCTACATGTACATGCATACTGGTGCAACAAGAGTGAAAGAACTATAATTTTTATGTGCACAGCTTAAAATGTACATACATAATGCATGTTTGCATGTGGAAATTTTGAACACTGGGTATATCATTTACATATTATTTAAACAGTAATTATACAAACCCCCTATAAACATGTTTAAGCGTAGGGCTGACATGTAGGATTTTACACTGTGTGCAAATGAGAGGTTATTCTTCAAGGTACTTTTTCATTGAACATTTCCGCACTTATATAAGTATATTATTGGAAGGGTGCCTAGGATTTTTTTGTGGAGGGAGAAGAGCTTTAATTTTCATCTACTCACAATTATGGTAATTACCATTATATGTTCTTTTGTCAGGTCACGTGAAATTGTATTGAAGGCTGAGAAGCAGGAAGTGACTGGGAGCCTGTCAACTCTTGAGTCTGAGCTTGACATCAGCAGGTTGGAGATAATGCGTCAGCAGGGAGTGATAGCGGAGCAGGAGAGAGAGCTGGGGCAGAGCAGGATGCAGCTGTGCCAATATCGGGAACAGATTGAGGTGCAAATAACAATCTTATGACACATTTACACTTACTAGGAATGCTCATAAGTTTTCTATAGGTGGGGTATGGGGGTGTTAATGGGGGTCAGCCATTTTCTCCTGCAGATGTCAGAGACAGAATGATATAAAATGATTATCGGTTTTAGTATGAGGAGCAAAGGGTTTCAGTAGGGGGGCACCCAAAAAATATTATTTTAAAATGTAAAACCGAGAGTATGTATATGCCCCCCACCCCATAAATTATGAACACTCCCTTACCTTTAAATTTTGCTCAATCTCCATCCCACCACTTTAAATCAAACCATGTTCTAGCTTTCTCAGACTTCTGTTTGTCTCTAACCACATAAAGTTTATGTTCTCCAGACCTTCCAAAATTTATGGTCGAAAATGAAATAATTTTACTCGATGTGAATTTTTTTTGGAGGGGGGAAGCAGGGCCAATTTTTCTAGTTTGCTGAAATGAGCCGATGCCATGTGATTACTCATGATCGTTTATTAAGGACTGTACGTGTGAGTCTTGGGATGAAAATGAATTGACAATAGAACTCTCATGGTGTTAAATTCATATGCAATTCAGTCGTGGAAATAGCTGTGACTCTAAAATGTACATTTGAGGTAAACATTATACCTGAAATTATCTTTGAAAATGCATTTCTGGAAATTTGGATTGGAAAATGTGTGAGAATAGAGAAGTGATGTGTGAGACCTTGAGACAGGCCTGGAATGTGTGTGTCGGTCTCATGCAAGATGCATGAGAGTTGGAAGGTCTGGTTCTCTGTATTTTCTACAATTTTCTACTTGCAGGCCAGTTAAATTGTAAATTATTATTGGTAAAATATTAGTAAGATATTAAATAATTGTGTAAGTGTATTGTTCATGGTTAAGTTTTTAAAAGACAAGTTTTAGTTAGTCAAACACATGCCCATAGATTGGTGCAGAGACCCACTTTTTTACTGGACACAACTATCAGTATGTGACACATGGTACCACATTTTATATGCTTTCTCACACACCATTGGGAGTATATGCCAAGCACAACATGTAGTTGACCTTTATTATCAACTCCCATACAAGTAGTACAATCTGATAAACTTGTGAAGCAATTGTACAACATTGATTCTGGCAACAATCATTGGATTGGCCCACAAAAACATAATCACCAACTATATCTCAGCCCTACTACCCAGACAACATGGGTGGGCGGGTGGGGAAAGATCAAGAACGGTGCAACAAAAAGAACTGCTTCTTTTCTTCACCACGTGACCACTAAAACCCAGACTCCCTCTGGTGAGTGAGAAAACCATTCATTATTTTGTTTCCGTTTTTCTTATTTTGCAAGTTTAACGCAGGCTGCCCCCTTTCTCCTAATAAATAAACAACAAGTCCTAGAGGGCAACTTAAAGGGCTTGAAGTCCCACCTAAAATGACATCGTTATTTTATTATTAAATTAAGCGTTAAAGTTTGAATTTGTGACATCACACGTGTGTTACTTTTTAGAGTTTAAAAACAAAGAAAATACAGATTTTTCTTCACTATATTATTTTATGTGATAGAATTTTGTGTGCCATGAAGTGCAGAGGTTTTTCGCCACCTAGTTGGAGATTGTATAATGATGTTAAGTACTATTTCTTTTTTGTGGACACCAAAATCGTAGAAAAACACAATTTATTCAGTCTGTTTCTTGCAATGAACCACACTTGTGACGTCACAAATCCAAACTTCAACCCCTAATATCTCAACAACTATTTCTCGAAGAACAATTAAATTTACACGACAGTGATCAGTTTGACAATTAGAATCAGATGTATAAAATAATAAAATCAGTCAATATCATTTTAGTTGGGACTTGCCCTTTAAAGCTTGTTTGAATAGTTTTGCTTAACAGTTAATTATTATGCACTGATTCTCATCTTTAGTTCCTAGAAGCTCAAGAGAAAGAAGTCAATGAGTTTGTGGAAGAAGAGAGAATCACACTGGTTCACACCGCATATGATCTTGAAAGACAGGTTGGCTCTTTTCTCCTGATTAAAGTATAAATTATTATCTCAGATTAATCACTACAGATAAAATGCATTTAATGGCTCATTATTTTCAGATATTGTAAATACCGTATATCCCGGTGTATAAGTCGAGAATTTAAACCTTAATTTTGGTCCTAAAATCTGGGGGTCGTCTTATA
>JANUFV010126449.1:0-15258 GCA_024757865.1 Epizoanthus scotinus | reverse complement strand
CGTGATCACCAGAGTATACCAACTATTGTGAACACCTTTCAAAACCTTCAATTTTTAAAATACAATGAATATGCATTGCAACAATGATTTGAAACAGTTGTCAATTATTAAAGATAATCAAGGAAAAGACCGGGCTACATTTTCATTCATCTTTTAGAGTTAAGAATCACTTTCTTCATAAAGCATATTTCACAGGCATCTCTAAATATATTTAAAAATTGAATAGTCGAGTGAAGGTCAGAGAATAAAATTAATACCAGTTATGCATGTTTGTTGAGACAAATGTCAATTTCTCTCTAGTTAACTACTTCATATAAGTTGTCATCAAAAAGAGACAAGAGTGAGTAACTGACCTTGCCGAAGTGATATATAATCCAGTGGCAGTGGGTGTAACTGGTGATAGGATGAAATGAAACCTGTTAACGATCAAGCAACTTATTTATTGCAACCTGTTGAAGTGCTCATTTATTGAGAAACCTATCAAAGCGTAAAATCACGTAAGATAAGACATACTTCGCAAGAGTACGTTCTAGGTGTCGCATCAAGTAGTTGTTCCTTCATGATATAATAGTTATAAAAGTCAATAATTATGAAATACAAAATAATTTTTATAAACTTAAGTAGACGTACACTCTTCGTAAATCATTATTGTCTCTGATGTGTATAATATTGAGTTCTTCTTGTCCACCTTCGGGTATCAATTATTCCTGTGACAATTTGTATTTTTATCATTAACTCCTGCATCAAGTGATCAACAACAGCCAACAGTATTGTGTATGATATACTTTTGTTGCTACAAACAAAGAAACAAAGAAACAAAGAAACAACCAACAAACTAATCAACCGACCGACCGACCGACCGACTGATCGACCGACCGACCGACCGACCGACCGAACGAACGAACGAACGAACGAACGGTCAACCAACTAACCAACCAACCAAACAACAACCAACCAACCAACTAGCCAAACAACCAAACAACCAACCAACCAACCAATCTAACTAACTAACTAACTAACTAACTAACTAACTAACTAACTAACTAACTAACTAACTAACTAACTAACAAATATATAAATAAATAAATAAATAAACAAACTAACACTGCATTCAAAAATTCTGTTTTGCTAATTAGATATTGTTTAACGCGATTCCAGATTATCCTGTGGACACTGTTTTATTTATCCCTCAAAGTGTGGAATGTCCAATTTTGTTCTTGAACTGAAATTGAATTTCAGTATACTTTTGAACATTGGTGTCATGGACCGACAAAGTCAAAGCGCTGGAGCTTATAGCATGAAGAGATTGGGGGTATTACTATACTACTGTTCCCATTCATGGGATGTTAGTCCATCCCAAGTATTGATGTTAATGAAATAATACTCGAGAGCTTTCAGTGCATTATCAAGTAGCATTTGGTATACGTTACATCTTCTGTCAGAGGCTCTAAATGTTTTGCTAATGCCTTTACTGAAAACAGCAACTTGCATGAACTACCTCTGTGGCTTGTTAATGGCCTCCATAGGTTTACTGTGGAGGCGTACAACTAACCTGTTATGTCTCATATCATATTGTATATGGTACCAATTCATAAACGGTGCTTATAGTATTATAAACCGCAACATCACGCTAAGCAATTATAACTGTCTAAATTCTTAGCGTTTCCTGCGGCCAAGCTCATAAAACAAAATTTTGGGCAGCAGCCAGCACTGCCTATTTTAATCCTTATCTGTAACTCCCAAACAGGATTGTGTAAAACTGATGCACCGTTTAATCCGCCATAATACGTATTTACAACAAATTGGATTTTATGTTCATGCACGTGTTTTGGGGAAGGACTAGAATATAGGATCAGTAATTCAGTGTAGTTTGAGGTTGACCGTTACACATATTCATGCTATGTATGTTGACATAAGTCGATATACATATGTTGTTTCAATCAGATAGTCTTTCGGTCTAAGAACTTATGTTAAGAACTATATGTGCATCATTTCAAAGATTCTTAGACGATTTTATCACTTTTTTGTATATAAGCACTCTCATTCAATCTAGTAGAATAAATATAATCAAAATTCAGCTGGCGGAGAGTACACTTTAGTGATAGTATACGAATTTGTACCTAGTTCAGAGCTGCACTCCTCACCTGACAAACGCATTTTAAAACGTTCTCGATGATGCCTCATAGTACACATTGTTAACAAAAAATTGACAATTGAACCGCGTCATTTGATTGCCCGTTAATCGTTTCTGCTTACATTCTTGCTTTACAGTTGTCGTGAGATTTAGTTGCCATTCCCTTTCCAAGCAAGCAATCTTCGACTAGAGGTTCATACCTTATCCTTTATTATACCAATTTTTATTAAACAGGCACTACTTTTATAAACTTAGATAAAAAAAATTGTAGTCATTGCCTATTATTTTTAAAAAGATAAGCCAAAAGTATAAAAAACCCACGATAGTACACATTTTGAAAAATCACAATGGCCTTTGAAAATTGAACCGCTGAAATTGATTCAGTCTGGCTATTTTCCGACAGAAATCTTTGCTTTGCACTTTTTTTAAATTTTTACCTACTTTTTTTGGCGACTGTTAATATACTCACCCTTTTATGTTTGTACTTACTGAATTAGAAACATGTCACGATATTAAAACACTTTTCAAAATATTTTAGCAATCGTATCTGTGTATTTGTATTCGTTCTTCTGCTTGCTTTGAATTGAAAACCTTAGCTACTTAATAATACTCGTCTATGTCGCTATATATCACTCACTGATATTATACATATAATTAATATATATCTAATAAATGATTCAGTTTATGCATGGCTTACGAAAAGATCACAATGTCAATGATGGCCAAAACTTAGAGATGAAACTTTCAATAAGACTGCGATGGTATATATACTCGAATTGACTCTCGTAAATATCTTTTTAAACTGGTTTGAATACTCTGCAAATTTAGATAAAACTTTCATTTTTTGATTTACGTGAACCGCACGAAAACACTCAAGATAAAAAATAAACATTACAATATAAATATTTTAAAAACAACTTAACTTTGCCTCTTCCGTCCTTTGTCCCTTAGCGCTTGCTTTACAGCCAGGCTATTTCACTAATAGTATGACTGGCACAAGCCCCGTCTTCGCATTAGTCCTGAGTTGCCTTGATTCAATTTTCACTGAAATCTCATACGAATTAGTTAAATGATTACTTCGATCTAATGTAATTACTAATCCGCGGTGACAAATAGATCATATGCGTTGTTTCCACCACTTTTGGGAGTGCACTGACATTATTTGTGACAAACTCAAATGAGTGGAGCTCGTAACTTTCTTTCTCTTATTAAAATATGGGGTTTATTCACCAGTATAATACATTAATAGAGAATAGTTTCAACACCAACTTTCAAGTAGCAACTCTTGTAAATCTAAGTATTCCAATCATAAGGTGCTAGCTGGACATAAATATCAAGTACGGAATCAAACAAAACTTGCAATCAGACAGCTGTAATTAAATTATATGCTGGCATTGAAAATTAGAGAATCTTTTTTTTAAATGATCGTCACGACCGCATGTGGTATAATTGTGTAATTGCGGTACATATACTATACTCTATAGCCTAGACCATAACTGAAAAGACCGCAAGAATATTTCCAAGACCATGCGCCAAATACGTTTCGATATATGCCACATTCTATACAGGAACGTTGTTTTGAGTCACATAAATACTAAATAGGATGTACATATACTGAACAACCCTTTATACAAGATCCTACATTGTACGTTCTTTAGTGCTAAATCAAGAATAGGTCTACCGCATAATATCAACCGGTTTTTCTTTTGCGTGTAATACACACGCCTTAACTGTTGAAGGTTCGGTAGAACTTTGACCCAACCTATTTCAGAGCTCCAGTCATCGTGTCTCCACTACCGATGATTTATGATTTGAATATGAAAACTGAAATATGCAGTGGAACAGCACAATTGTATATCTGTTAGGCCCCCCCTTAAAGTTAAGATTTTGTATTATAGTAAATCCTAAGTAGACAAAAAATACTTACAATCATATTTATATGTAACTTCAACAGTCTTACTTGTTCAATATGTTCGTCCAGTTCATCTGTTGCATTCTGTCACTAACGTTTAGGCGCAATTGTCGTCCTGCCCATATCGTCATATTTGAAGTCACTTTCGTATAACGGGTTTTTTTCAGAAGTGACTCGACTGAGACTATGGTTTACTAGTTATATGAAGTTTACCATGCTGTCGGTCTATACTTTTGATAAAAATATATTTTTCTGAACAAAACCCGGCCCCCGATCCTAGACATGACTCAATAATGAGCACGCCCGACCAACTCATTATGATTGCTATTATTTCTCTCACTTTTAGACTTTGTTAACAGTAGTAATTTAAGTTGGTATATAATACAGGTAGTTATAGTAATTCAATTGTCGGATTTGCACTTTGAAATATAATGTTACCTGCCCCTGAGCCACAGTAAAGCCAGCTTTGGTTCTTGCCTTGCACTTGCTTTCCAGTTTTGTATAGGAAGGTGAATCACTGTAATACACGACTGAAACTGAAACTTAGAAGCTAAACTTTTCTTTATCGCCAATTTTGACTGAAAGTACATTCCAATAAATTTATTAAAGTCATTCATGTCAGAAAAATGAAAAATTGCTACTGTAGTTTTAGAAAAGAGTGGCTGCCGCAAAAAATCTGGTGACATAGATCGACGAGTTCTCGGCGGAATCTTGGCAGACATAATTATATATTCGGATTGCGACGACAAAGATCGATTGCTGGTTCCCATATTAGGAAGGCTTAACGACATCCAGGTTTACTGATGAGGACAATAATCCAGCGAATTGAAATTTTTGCCTGTTGTGTTTTAATTGTTGTGGACATTGATGAATTACTTATGTTCGTTCTTATCTAAATTTACAGTAGAGAGAGGCATCAATTTCTGCGTCTGGCCAGTCGGCGGTAATGGGATTACTAAACTCAAGAATTAATCTGTGAACAAGCTACTAAAACTTCAGTTGTTTGCTACATAATTTATGATCTATAAAGTCAGATCGGTCTCGCGTACTGAAGTGCCCTGAATTTTGAACTTTGTATAAATTAGTGTTATCGTTACCAACATATCAGTAATGTGTTTCGTGATACACAGTAGACCTTGCTATTATTATCGTTCTCAAGTTTCTCACCACAAATTAGGTAACTCTGCTAAACAATTTAACTCGCATATAAAAAGAATCGGTCACTGCCTCCCTGAAAATTAGATTAGCTTTGTCGGGGCGCGACTGTATATCAATGCACTACACTGCGTGGGAAAATGTTATCTAACATAGTAACGATCCTTTGTGTGAAACCGGCAACTATTTTGTGTGTATAAATCATCTTTCATACTTTTATATTATCTTTCCTGACCCTGTAATCCACAAAACAGGAGCGCCCACGTTAGCTCAGAATGTTTTTGGAGTTGATATAATCAGCGGACTTTACTGTGACTGTGTCAGACTCATTGCAGCACTTATCAGATGGTACCTGTCATTGTTCTCTCTGCTTCTGTCTCGACCTCGGTATGTACATGTGCCATATCTCTCTCTGTATGTTTCTGCCTGTCTCTGTTCTGCCTCTGCCCATATCTTTGTCCTAATCTCTCTCTCTCACCCTGTTTCAGTGTGAATTATTGTGTTTCGTTTCTATTTATGTTGGTACTTGAACCTTCTGAAGATAGTCGGCGATTGGGTTCAAACTGTAAGACGTGGTCTTTTCATATAGAAAATATTTTGAGATGGAAACAAGATGAAATTTGCTTTCATGGTTTGAACTCCCCAATAAAACACGGCTCAGTAAAGGGGTCTTTAGAATTTCATGGTTTTAATAATTACAGTTAGCATCTAACTTTAGTTGTTATTAGTAACGCATTCTCAGCTATTTGCAAATTCAAGGAAAAATAATTTAACAGCGCAACTCCAAAACCTCCAAAAAGACTGGGACCCGTCCACACAAACGATCCCATAAAGCACTGCTGCAAATGCTAATTTGACGATAAAAGGTAACGCCTATTGTACCAAAACAATAGCTTGAAAACACTTTTGAATGACACATTGTGCAAAACACTCGTCGAACCATTGCCTTCTGGGATTGTTTTGGTAGACGGACCCAATCCTTGTGTACAGTTTCAGGAGTGGGAAACTGGTGACAATTGTAGTGATAACAGTTTGCGTTCCTTGAACATATTTAGCCTTGTTCCAAGTCAACTGCTTCGTAGATTCTATGAGGATGCCCGAGCCAGTTACATGTACTAAAATATGCTGCTGTACTTACATACATGTATGTGCCTACCTGCCCGTTGTATCTATGTGTATCACCATGTGGGTTTGTTGGCGGGCCATTTCCAGAGTATTTTTCGAGATTTTAATCATAAAAAATCTTACTCATAAAATCCTGACTGCCTTTAGTTCTAATTAACTGAAAATATACTTTAATGTCATTCTATTTTTATATATAAAGTATAAAGTCACATGGATTATAATAGTAACCGTTACTGCACTACCAATAAGATTCGAGTAATAACAAATTCTCGCAAAGTATCGTCGTTGAAAATCTTCTCACACTTTATACCGACCTCATTCGCGTGCATGTAGTATAGTTGTGTATAATTGAGACCAATTGTCATCTCAGGATAATTTAAAATCTAAGCCAGTAACCACTTCAGTAAATAGTAACAGTTTCTGCATGCAGCTGTACAAAGGAACAAAACAAAATGAAAATCTATAGCACGTTTCTCAGGGATAAAAGTCCATATGCATATACTCATATAATATATTTACACTAATCTTCAAACTGTCATAAATATCCTAGTTCTCTCTATGCGTCTATGTTGAAGCAGTATCGCTTTGACAACTTCGTAAGTTTGACCGCACTTCAGTTTCATCATTATCATCCGACTACTCTTCTATCGACATCTGTAAAATTTTCTAGTTCCATAGACTCTTATTTGTTAGTATGTCTGTGCTTATAACGTCTCGGCTTTCACCGGTATTTGAAGTTATCCAGCTTTGTTTTGTTCGGAATTAAATCAGATTTGGCCATTTCAGTTTTATAATTCTACGCAGCTTGAGCGAGCCTATCCTCTGGTACCCAAGTAGGTGTTGTTTTTGCTTGAACATAAACCATTTATCCTTGCTTCCAATTTAAATTTAACTGTGTAAAGGTATACGTTTCATAGTTGGCGGGCAAATGAAATTTCTTTGGGTGTGACAAAAAATACTTTCATATTAAAGATCAAGCTGAAAGGGTTCGAAAATGTACAAATCCGATCAATTACGTCAATACGGGAGAAATCTCACTCCACCTGTCCATCTCTGATCACATGATCTGGTACCAAGACGCCATAAGTCAACGCTAGACGAGAACGGCACAAGCGCTCCGCGTTGATTAAGGTGTGGTTCCCGTAAGCACGAAGAGCAATTAACTCGACCAGACATCAGATGGGCGCCAGCTGGTGAGAAGGTGGCGGGAATAGATGAGTGGCTGTAATTGCTGCAATGTAGGGGGTTCTTATAACATCGTTGTGTTTTCATGCTATCACCTGGTTCATCATTAAAGATTGTAGGGAAAGTTGCCGTGGGACTCTGGCAGAGAGACGAACTTGTAGGTAAATAGTTTTGTCCTGGAGCTGATGAAGTGCATGGGGTAGATGATGGGAAAATGATGCTGGGAGGGACTGGCAACGCCGTGCTTTGTTTCTCGCTGTGTCTTACTTTGTTTTCACCATCAGCACAATCAAGTCCAACATCTTTTACATCGACTGAGCTTTTGAGTTCACTTGTTTTTGTATTTTTCCCTTGTTTCCGGTATTTGGCACGCCTGTTTTTAAACCATACCTAAAATAAAAATAAAAAAGTATTTGTTTGTGATGAGCTGAGTAATCCGGCACTGTTACTCGACGAGGAGATTGGACTAATCTCATAAAAGTAAGTTAATATATAAAGATGACGGAAGAGTTGCATACCATAACAAGATGGTGTGCATTATAAAAACCTAAGCCAACAGGATTTGAAAGTTATCAGAAGTAGCGAATTATACTTGAATATAGGCTTGAATATTAAAGTCCCACTTGCAACCAGGGTGCTTTGCGAGTGTTTGTTATTGTTTACATCTCATCGGCATTACAGAGCATTTTTTAGACTTGCTACAAGTCGACTCACTCAGGAAAAAAAAAATTCTCACAATTTTTTTTCTCAGGAAAGTGTTAAAAGCAAGCGTCAAAGGCGCGAGGACGATCAGGAAATAGTTAAAAGCTAGCGGCGAAGGCGCGAGATCTAGTATTGAAGTGACGAGTGGAGGAGGGTTCGAGGTTTGAGGTCCGCTTTCACGCCTTTGGCGCTCACTTTTAATTACTCTTGCGTACTTCTTGTTTGTTTGAGTAACAAATTAAAATAACATTAGAACATATTTTGAAACACGTACGAGTCAATGTGATAAAACATAATTTTTCATCCTGAATTTATTGCCAAACTGAATATTGGGCCCCAAGAAATTCAATAATCCACGCAAAACATCTTCGGTGCAAATGTTTTTTTAATCTGTTGAAGCACTCTCAGTTGCTTGTGCTTTGTCGACGAATAAATGAACGCTTCCAATGTATAATGAACTCAAAATTCCTTCATACTACATTGGGCTAAATTCCTCATTCATTATACATCTAACTCATTCATGTATTCGCCCACTGTTACAGTGTTTTCACCTCTAAAGAACACGTTATATATTGTGTTTGTGCTGTAAATTGTACTACAATTCACAAATTTGTGTGGATTCAAATATAAATATTTTTTGCCTTCAAATGCTGTGGACTCTCATTGAACATCAAAATCACTATCCTGTTCGATATTTTTACTTGTAAGAAATGAGTATAAATAACAACAAATCCTTATACTTTCACGGGATTAGAATAAAGCCCTTAACTTATGAGCTCTGTTTTAAATTTAAAATGCTTTTAAGGTTATTAATAGCTCTTCATAGCAGTGCTCGAGTAGAGAACAATGATCATTTGATGGCGAACAACTGCATTTTCCATTGTACATTGTACATTGTCTGATGTAAGCACTTATAAGACGTTGGGAGAACAATCCGAGTAGCTAGAAAACGAATTCTCTTCTCAATCCGTAAGCAAAATTTAAATCAAATTTGCCGATTGTATAATATATTAGTTAGTATGAACGACCAAAAACATTTCTTTTAGGACAGCGCTTTACACTTTAGCAATCCTTCAAATATATATAAATGTCAAGATTGGTTACAGTACAGTATACTGCATTGTATTGCATTGCATTGCATTACATTTGCATTGCATTACATTACATTACATTGTATTGCCTTGTATTGCATCACAGCACACCACACCACACCATAGCACAGTACAGCATAGTGTAGTGTATTACATTACTTGACATCACAGCACAGCATAGTGTAGTGTAGTGCATTACATTACATCACATCACACCCACCACAGCACAGCATAGTGTAGTGTAGTGCATTACATTGCATGACATGACATCACAGCACACCACAGCATAGTGTAGTGCATTACATTACATCACATCACACCCATGCACCACAGCACAGCATAGTGTAGTGTAGTGCATTACATTACATTACATGACATCACATCACATCACAGCACAGCACACCACAGCATAGTGTAGTGCATTACATTACATTACATTGCATTACATTACGGCATTACATTACGGCATTACATTACATTACATCACATCACATATTACAATACAGTATAATACAGTACAATACAATACAATACATTGTAGTACAGAAATGTTACGGTAATGTAAATACAAATAGGTGTAAGTAATTGGCGCCAAATATACAAATGTAAATATATAATGTCACATTGCATTACTAGTAAAGAACATTCATACTAAAACACATATAATATAACACAAGCAACTTCTCACCTGTATTCTGGCCTCGGGTAGGCTCGTGTAGGCTGCAAGCTGCTCCCTCATAACTACATCCGGGTAATGAGTCTTAGAGAATGTATCTTCCAACACTTGAAGTTGTTGGTGAGTGAACGCAGTTCGAGTGCGCCGATGTTTGCTTCTAGAAGATCCATAATGCACTTCTAGGATGATATCTGTTAATGAAAGCACTATTATATTAGAGATTTATGTTCATGATGAACACTTTTTTATAACACAAACTAGAAGATGTTGTATAAAAAATTAAGACAGAAAAAGCATTGAGATAATTTTTCGAAAAGGAATGTATAGTTAAACATTAACTGCTAAACCAAAAATTATTGTTTGGTAATTTTTCAATTGCTAAACAATCTCAGTACATAAAGTTTATGCTTAGTTGCTTTTTCTATTACTCACTCGATCTTACTGCTGTACATTATAAGATAATCAACCACCACTACTCACAAATACAATATAAGGAAACTTCACTGTATATAAAGGTAGAGCTGGCGGCTTTCTTTATGTTTCACTTGCTTATATAATTGTATAAGCTGATTACAAGAGAACCAAACACCACAATACGTAACGTTTGGGCTACGCAGCTTGATTATTTATCGCCAACTTGCTCATACTATTGTACACTGATTATAATAGAACTAAACATATATATATAAAGTTTGAGCTGACATGTTTTCTCTTTCTCTTGTTCTTGCTCTTACTAGTGTACACTGATTATATATCACCAACTTCTTCTTATAATACTATTGCTATTATAGAATGATTACAACAGAACTAAACATCAGTACATATATAAAGTTTGAGCTGGAAAGTGTTCTCTTTTACCCACTGTTCTTATGGGTGTACGCTGATTAAAACAGAAGCGAACGCCACTGCGTGTTACGTTTTAGCTAGACATATGGCTCTATTGCCAACTTCTTCTTATAATGCTATCACTAGCCGGTTTAAAATGATTGAATCAAACACCACTATATATAAAGTTTTAGCTGGCTAGCTTACTATATTTCTCACTTACTCTTGCTGTTGTACATTACTGTTGAACCAAACACCGCCGTATATAAGTTGGAGCTGAATAGCTATTGTCGTAACTTTGCAAATTGATTTTTAACGCATTCAGTACGTCGTTTCCTTTCCGGCTGCAAGCACTCACGGATATAAGCCTCCTCTGCCCTAAGCTCACTTACAACAGCTAGCCTCAAATGTAATAACGATAATCGCCTTACAGTAAGCTTAGTATTACCAGTATAAATTGTAAGTAATCTTGTAAAAGTTTAAAACTTCAGTCTCAACTAATCTAATCAAAAATATTTTCGAAACCAAAGACCATTCTATACTAAAACCTACGATAGTACAACGATTTAATACTAAAGTTTAAATATAGTAGTCAGTACACTTAGAAATGTAGTCACATAGTAATAGTAATAGTAATAGTAATAGCAAATAGACTAAAAATCGGCAACAACTCTTTAATACTGATGCCCAACGTATTCCACCAATACCAATTCGGGGCTATAACTGAAGTGCCACGCCTTCAGTATGAATTAAATGTTAGCGAACCTGTTATATTTACTCATGGGTGAAAGAAAAACCTGACAAAAGCCGAAAAGGAAACTAGACTATGTCATGCTGTGACTTGGTGACTGTCGTATTGGTTAACGACTCTTCTGCCTGTACTTATATGGTTCGAATGACGTGTTTTGTGGTAATATAGAATTGTTAAGCTTGTAAATCGTATTTCTTGCATTTAAGCGAATTGTCTTCTTACTGTATTATAACAGAATTATAACTGGAATCGATCTTGTGTGAGTATAATTTAACAAATATAGCGACTGTTTATTCAGATTATGAATATGATAAGAAACAGTTTTAACTGGTGATGAATTCTTAGAAAAATAAGAAGATATTAGTAAAGAACATAAACAAAGACCGTTATCAACTCATACTTTAAACAGCACATGCATCATTCATAGAAATTGTAGCACATTTTATAAGTTGTAATCCTCTTGACAATGCATCATCCTGCACAATGTTGTAAAACTTCTTATTCCCTTTTCCTTCCAGAATATTCTCATATATTTTAAGCTGCATAGAGTTTAATATAATTTAGCCATATGATACACAGAATAAACTGTCACAATTTTGCTCAACAGTACATTAGGGAATATCAATGTGTCTTTTTATTAACATGGGTATTGAGAGCGATTCCTAACGAAAGGAGGACTCTTGCACACAGTATTAATGAATATAATTTTGCTATATTATACACAAAAAAATGTGAAAAAGATACGCAATTTTGCTGAACAGTGACCCTTCTTCGTTCCGACATTATGGATTATGTCTTAGACGGAGCCGTTCAGCCTAACGGAAGGAGTCTCTCGCACAATTATATTACTTAATATAATTTTATACATATTAGTTATTACACATAGAAAAATGTGAAAAACGTTCACAATGTTGCTCAACAGTAACACTTCTTCGTCATTAGTGTTCCGACTTTAGGGAATATGTCTTTTTATTGAGAGTCATTCAACCCAACGAAAGGAGGGTTCTCGCACACAGCATTGACTGATTTTCTCGGATTACTTCAAGCCAAAATATTAACACTATACATATTGTTGTTGCAAATCATGAGAGAATATTCGAGGTAGCTTGAATTGCTTTTCAGGCTTTGGTTTCTTTAGAGACTACATATAAGACTTTCTTCTTTCTAACATAAATGGGTATGACATTTTCTATGAGACGAAAGTTACACTTGAGTCATTAGAAGCTGATAAAAATATGTTTGCGTCATTCCTTTGCAAAACACACTTTGTTGACTGTGTATTCTAGTTGGATTTTCTACATTCCTTTTAATATGACATCGCTTGTGTGCAAATTTCAGTTAGCTTACAGTTAGATGTACAATTGTTCCGTTTATTCCAAATTATCAGCTTAATTTCACAATGTGAAATTTGCCACTCAAGAAATCAAAATGTTATTGGTTAAATAAACAATGGAATCTTGAATTAACCAATAGGCAAAATGACTGGAAAGTTACTACGTTGTTCTCTTGACCTCGATTCCTTCACCGAAATGTGATAGTTGTTCTCGAACACAAAACTTTGTGCAACTAGTACATTTGATTAGGCTTTCTCGTGTCATTTGAAATTTTTCAAGAACACAAACTGCACTTGTCTGTGTGAATATTTATCGCAAGTTACACTCGAAACTGTGCGATTATACTATACACATATAAAAAGAAATATAAAGTTACATTAATAAAAAAATGATACAAAAATTTAAAAAAAACCGGAAAACGAATAAGAACATATTACTTTCGAAAATTGGCTTTGCAACAATGTAAAGAAACTATTACATTTGTCCTATTTGTTTAAACGTTCTTTCATTTATACAATGTTCAATTCGGCAATGTTCGTTGGATCCATGGACTGCAGACTGAAATAATTCAAACTGATAACATATCAAACACTCTTAATGCTTAGTAGATTTCAGTCATTAGTTCTTGTCTGTCATTGTAGAACGTAGGTTAATAATAACTGGTAGTTGTTTAGTAAATGAAGAACTGTTGAATTAGAATATTGACGATTTCAGTTTCTTCTTATATAATCCAGAAATTAAAAATGTGGGATGTCATAACTCAGGTAATTCACTCGGTGTGTTGGTTATATATAATCCGTCTTTCTATATCTAGAAACACACTTCAAGTAGCCCTGTATATATCTATAGCTAAAGTAAAACAAATAAAATACAAGTAATACCAAAATACCTTCTTTCCCATTCTATTATTAATGGTATAATTTTTATTTGAGAGCCTTTCAAAGAAACATTCCGCATACCATTGATGACAGAACGGGAAAGAAGAGAAAGTTGCTTCAGCTTATTCTTGCGACATTCCTTTGCAAACAAAATATACTTGTATATTTCAATTGGTGAAATTTTCCATGCATTAGATAATTCAAACTGATATAATATCAAACTTTTTATACTTGGTTTATGGTTTGTTCCTTTCTACTGAAGTCCGCAATCGTATGAGTAAAGTTACTTAAAGAATGCAAAGCTATCAGTAGGATTTGTCCGTCCTCTTCATCCAGGAATTACAATTAATGCTGATGCCATTAATCAACTAATCCACTCGGTGTATTTATTTTGTTTAATCCTTGTTTTTGTCTCTACAACTGAACATACTTCAAGCACCGTAGATGTTTCTCACTTACAGATTATAGACATAGAAGGAATACAACTTGAATATATATTCCATAAAACTTTGAATATTATCTCCCTAAAATATACTTCATTGGCCTAAAAGTTCATACAAAATCCCTGTAAAATTAACTGATAAAAACCGAACATATTTTGTCAAATATGAGCACTGGGCTTATATTGGAAGTTTGCTGTAAATGACTATACATTGTCACGTTTCTGATTTTCTGCTATTCGTTGGAAAGCCTTTTCATTCACACGTTTTTAATCCACTTGACATAACTCAGTTATACTGATCATACTATTGAAAAGTAACAAGCAGCTTTGCACGCAAGATTGTTCTTATTTCTATAAGTAATAAAACTACAAAACTAAGCGCTGGAGAATATAGTGCATCGCACCACATTTTGCTACCGAAAGTATTGGTAGTATTGGTAGTTACATCAAATATGAAAACAAAGGCTTTGCTAATCATTTTAAAAGTTGATAAAAGTATGACACCTTTATAGCTTTTTGTGTCTTATATTTGCTGACTTAATATGAGTCTAAGCTTGTTCTTACATTTTTCAGTACTAACTTTTGGGCAATTGAGCCTAAGGTTATTTTAAAGTTGTTTATTAGAAACGACGTATTGCACATTTTTACTGTTTTTGCCTGACAGTGTATCTTAATGTTGTCTTGTCTTCTACAAAACCTAAACTCGTTCTTGAACAGTAAAAGTCGGTCCCTCTTTATTTCTGCTTTCAATACAGTATAATAAAATATAAAAAAATAAAATAAAATAAATAAAATACGATACCATACCATACCATACCATACCATACCATACCACGCCACGCCATGCCATGCCATGCCATGCCATGCTATACCATGCCATGCAAAACAATACAATACAATACAATACAATACAATACAATATCATACCATACCATGCCACGCCATGACATGCAATGCAAAACAATACAGTACAATACAATACACTACACTACACTACACTACACTACACTACACTACACTACACTACACTACACTACACTACACTACA
>JANUFV010126338.1:0-12476 GCA_024757865.1 Epizoanthus scotinus | reverse complement strand
CTTGGATCATATTCGAGACTATACATCATTTTAGAGAAACTAAGTCATGGAAAGAAGGCTGAAAACTACTTTGGTTGGGAAACATTGGTTTTGAGGTGTTTGGAATCAGTAAACTGTAATGATTCTGGTTTTGAGGTGTTTGGAATCAGTAAACTGTAATGATTCAAGTTTTTAAGACTGGAGCAATCAGGAGTGTGTTCTTTGTCTTTGTAGGACCTCGTGTACCCAGATGATACAACAACTCTAGATGCAAAGGACAGCCACGATGATCAGAAGATAGTAAAATACCAGTGGGCACAAGTACAGTAAGTAAACATTTGTGTTTACAAACTAATCTAATAACAATGCTGAAATACATTACAATCCATTGCTGAAATTCGCTCCAATTCCTTAGAACAAAAACATCGAATCGAGACGTAATGTTTCATACATTTTCTGTAGTTGTGGACCTACATGTAGCCTTGATTTGATGGTATCGTTCTCTGGAGCAGGTGGGAGGTTCAGAAATGAGCAAGGTTAATGCTTAATGCTAGGTTATTCAAGGACAAATAAGACATGAAAAAGAAAATAAATCTAATAAAACTTCACAAAGTATAAAACCTAAACAAAACACACAAAAAAGTTGCACACATGGATAATAGCTATCAAGATGAGAAAGGAAAGTAATCAATTGAAATTATATCACTGTCAAACACTATATTTCAGTAAACTCTGGTGGACTAGTTTTGAAAAAAATCTAGGGATTCTACGTTGGCGAGTAGGTCAAATCAAGATTGATTCAATCAACTGTAGGAGTTGATGTTATGCTGTTCGCCGTGAGGATGGTAGGTTTGAGCTTGTGTCAGTACAGAGGGAAAACATTTAGACCAACCATATGACTTGTAAGGCCTTTTGTTTTTGGTAAAGTGAATTAAAACCCAGTATTTTGGCATAAACTAATCACCAAAGGATTTTGTATGTAGAACCATTTTCACAGACTGAATTATTAAGGCCAGTATATAATAACCAATGTCATGCTGTTTTCTATTGCAATGTCGAACCTTGTTGAAACACCAGATATAACAGTGATACACTTTTATTGGACAGGGGACCAGCTTCAGCAGAGATAATTGGTGCCAATCGCCGTGTTGTGACACTGAAGAAACTACAGGAGGGTCATTATGTGTTCAAGCTGACAGTGACTGATCAAAAGGGTCTTTCAGGTCATGATCAGGTTGGAGTGAATGTGAAGAAAGGTCAGTATTATTGTTTTATCTGTAGTTGAAGTGAGCGTGAAGTAGTAACATGTTTCTTTTTTCTCTACACAACAATATACACCAAGAAACCAGTGTGCACAGTATTAGACAGTGGTAACCAGCGATCAGAACCAGATGTTGTGTTACCACAGCATTAATGGCCTGGATATCTCGCCTCTTGGCAGATAACAATAACTGACAACCATGACTATACAGGACCAGAATCACCAGATGTTGTGTTTACTTCGGTATTAACACATATCTTGCTTCTTGCCGGATTTCAATACACCACCCATAGCTACATGTAGTGCAGGACCAGATGTTGTGTTTACTGCAGTGTTAACATACATCTTGCTTCTTGCCAGATATCAATACACCACCCATAGCTAGTGCAGGACCAGATGTTGTGTTTGCTACAATGGTAACATACATCTTGCTTCTTGCCAGATATCAATACACCACCCATAGCTAGTGCAGGACCAGATGTTGTGTTTGCTGCAGTGTTAGTTACATACATGTTGCTTCTTGCCAGATATCAATACACCACACATAGCTAGTGCAGGATCAGATGTTGTGTTTGCTGCAGTGTTAACATACATGTTGCTTCTTGCCAGATTTCAATACACCACCCATAGCTAGTGCAGGATCAGATGTTGTGTTTGCTGCAGTGTTAACATATATCTTGCTTCTTGCCAGATATCAATACACCACCCATAGCTAGTGCAGGACCAGATGTTGTAGTGCACCTTCCTAACCGGGCGGCAGAGCTTGATGGTAGCAGGTCAAGTGATGATCAAGGAATTGCAGAGTATCTTTGGACCAGGGACCCTAAGAGCCCAGCTGCAGGGGTATGTGTGATTACAACAAGATCATTGTTGGTGGACTGTACTTCTTTTGCGTCTTTCTGATTGGTCTGTTGGCTATTTGATTCGTTTTAACTAAATACATACTGTTAGACCAGTTTAAATATATGCTGTTGTAAGAGATTATATTGTAGAATTTAATCACTGGTATTGAAAAGATTTGTTGATAAACATTAAATTGGCAAAGATTCGCCCATAGTGGACTGGTCCTGTTAAAAGCTACCGAAGAAACTTGTGTAGTCTTATCGGCTCAAATCAATTTCCATAGGTGTCCCAAAAAAACATTTTTGTTTTGAGTAGACAAGGAGTAATATAGAAGAAGAAAAGTGGTGTACTTCATTGTTGTGACTGATTCTTAGGATGTGATCAACAAGAGTGACCACCAGCCTGTCCTGCGTCTGTCCAACCTGGTGGAGGGGATGTACAAGTTCAAACTAACTGTTGCTGATACGAAGGGTCTCAAGTCAAGTGATGAGGCAATTATTACAGTTAAAGAAGGTAAATATCTTACAAATTTACATTTATAAAGACATGTTTTAATTGGGAATCCTTCAGGATTTGCACATCCGTTTTAATCAAATGATACTTGTAGGTACATTTAGAAACAATGACGAGAGCTCGCAAAGCAGTTCGTTTTATAAACTTGTTGCTGTGGTTGCATTCCTAGCCATGAATTGGGCCCTCAGTCATACTTATTCAACTTGTATCTCTACTTATTTTTTTGATAATATTTGTGTCATTAGAAATCGATGTACCACTTCAGTTAGTAACTGAACAGCGTCAAGTTTAGTAGTATGTGCACTGCCTCCATTTGTAGCAATAAAATGTTAACATTTCCGACCCTTTTGTGATTTTCTCGTATTATTTTAAATGTGTTTGCCAAAAAATACACGTATTTGTTCAAATGTTAATAGCAATTGTAAGTAGTGGCACTTGGATATAGTTTAACATTTTCACGTATGTTGTTCTTAAAATTGAAAAGAAAACGTTTAGAAATAGACAGCAGTGAAACGTTTTTGTCTTGTATAGTGTGTATTAACTGAGCGCGATAACTGATTAGGTTAGGTTAATATTTTCAGTATTGTATTTATATATCTTATTCAATTTCTTTGTTGTCATAATTGCAGATGAGCATAGTGCACATCTTGTAGAGCTCTACCTTGATGTGGATATTACGAGATTTTCAGAAGAGAATAAGGTAGGTCATTCCTGGATGTGTGATTGATCTCAAGCTTGTTTTGTTGATGAATGTCCTGATTTTTGGCCTATACTAGTACACATCCATAATTAGCTTAAGTCAGAGGAGAACTATGACAGTATTCTGTCGCCAACGTAAACAATAACTGCATATACATTATTATGCAATACAGAGGTAATTGTTAGTGATAATTGATTAGGTAAATGCTTTAGTAGTAAGATTGTTTTTTAATGTATAATTTCGTTCGCCATAGCTATTATATTTTCAAATAGTGTGTAAAGTATCCCAATTAAGTTGTATATTCGTTATGTTACATTATATTCTTAGATTGCAATAAGTTACTGCAGATTGAAGGAATAAAGACATTAAGCTATTAGATCTATGAGAAATTTATTGTTTGAGTTTAACCAACATGGCAGTTAGTGGTGCCACATGTGTTCAAATGCATCGAGTGAGTAAAACAAACGAGGATAACTATTATAAAACGGTGATTTAAATAAATAGAAATGACATTTACAATTCTAATAAGATAATTTTAAAAGACTCCAACTAATAAATATGTTCTTATCTAACTAACCTGTGATGTTTACTGTTGCGTTGTTGCTGTAGGAGCAACTAATTCGCAAGCTGGCGGTGATCTTGAACGTTGAAGACCAAGCGATTATTGTGGAACACATCAAAGAAGCAGGGACTGGGCACAGGTGGGTTGCAAATGCTTTTATAAAGACATTTTCAACATTGTTTTGTATGGGAAAGATGCAATAACTTCCAAAATCGAAGTGTGTACTCCGTCTGTGTACTCTTACTAAATAGTGACATTGTTTTCCTATGAAGGATGTTGAATACTGGATTAATATACGAAATAAGGCCGAATAAATAAACATTTGATTTGGTTTCTCACATTCAGGTTGCCTAAAACTTGAAGCTTGAGCTTTTTATTTTGTATTTTTGAGGACCACGTTGTACAGGTGGTCACCTCAGTGCATTCTCATGTCCATTTTATTGTATTTGAAATAACTATCTTGGCTACAGTGTTGTGGTGATGTTCTACGTCAAAGAAAAGGAGTCACGTGATCCTCGTGATGGTCAGGATGTGTCCGAGGTGCTGAAGGAGAAGATTGAGAATGAGGAAGGTTTCTTCGAGTTCCGAATGTTGAAGGTCGACCCATACAGTAAGTTAAAATACTTTGTTATTTTATATGCAGTATATGAACACAGATTGAACATTGAACATTTTTCAATATACTTTTATTTTCATGAGATGTGAAAAGTGATGTAAGAATACTGTGGCAAATAAAAGGATAAACTAATTAATAAATAATTGATATAGAACAAGTTTTTGATGGCACTATACATTGCATTGACTTGACTTGACTTGACTTAACTTGACATATCATATAGGAAGTAATTGCTTTGTTTACATCACTAATGTAATTTTTATAAAAAAAATGTTTTTGAAATGGTATTCTTCCTTTGCATTCATTGATACAGACGTTAACTTTGCTTAGGTAAATGCGCTATTCTAATAAAGCATAAAAACTCTGTCGCTTGTGTATCTAGATAACAATATAAACTGGCGACGTACTAGAACCTAAGTAGTATGGTATGCACCGAATTAACCAGTTTTTGGGGATTGAATCTCATTAACATAGGATATAATAAATTAGCGTAGGACTGACGTCATGGCTTCTATTCTTAGAAAGCTGTCATATTGTCTTCTATCTCATGAATAAAATAGGATGGATTACATTATCTCTTTTGTTCCTTGCACTCATGAATATATGGCGGCATATTATATTATTTAACAACGGTTTACATTCCATCCACGCACTCATCAATAAGAGTCGGGTAGTGATCCCGGTGTTGTGGCCTGCATCTACAATTGTAAAGTGTATCGTAGGATGCGCTATATAAGCACTATAATAATTATTATTATTATAATTGACCCTTTCTTTGCCTTTCAGTCTGCAGGAATAACTGTTCTGGCCATGGATATTGTGATCGTCGTACTAAGCTGTGCATATGTGAGAGCTTTTGGATGCATGATATCTTCAAGGCCAACTTTGGTGCAAAGGAAAGCAACTGTGGTATGTTCAGTACCTGATTTACAGGGAGCTCAAGGGCTCAAACCTTTCGCCATAACATTTGATAACTAGCTGTGATAAAATAATAAAATGGAGTTGATGTAACTAATACTGTTACTTTAAGTGTAGAATATCAGAAATGTTATGAAGTTTTGTTTCCTAATTCTCTGTGAATCTTTAGGGAGTTATATCTCTTGTAATTAAATTACGTCAGACATCAACATTGTTTTCCATTTTATGTTTCATTACCCCTCCCCCTGCCACTCCGCTTGCAAATACAAGGACTCTATTCAGTTCAAAATGTGTGCAAGTTAGCAGTGAAACACAAATACCGAGAACAGAGACTAGAGTATCTTTTTAAATCAAGTTCGATGTATTTGATATGTGGTAAAATAGTAGATTATCAAATAATTTAAGTTTTGGTTGAGAATCAATGTGTTCAAAACCCAGCAGTTTTTCATCACACATCCAAGAACGTGAGAGTATTGATTTTCCTTCGTGTCTTTGCTTGATAAATTATTTAACAATTGTTTAGGTAACTGTTTGGGTAATAGTTGCCATGATAACTGAGTAGTTACTCCCTTGTTACTCACATCGAACCTTGCATACTATTATATTAACCTTGCTGTGTAAGTCTACATTGTGCAGAAGTACTTACTCAGTCAGGATGCAAGATTTCCAGATTCGTTGGCTTTAATCGACACGTATACTGTGAACAAATTATGTTTCAATACTTTACTTTTAACTTATGGAATAATTTACGCTGACACGTCTAGCATCAAAAGCATTGTAAAATGTTTTGGCTCGGGGATGTAAACAACCACTTTAGAAAGTTTGAAAATTAGTAAAATTCATGTGCATCAAGAACTCCTAGTTGGAGGCTGGTGTTAAATCTGTGTGCGTGTCTGTTGCAGATTGGAGCATCCTGTACGTAACTGTGATAATATTCGGTATTATTATGGGTATCGGGGGCGTCATCTGGGGAGTTTGCTTCTGCATGGGCAGGTGAGTTATATCTTATATAATAAGAGATAAAACAAATTATAAAAAAGTTAAAATCAAGTTTCTTCGTTTCGTATCAGCTACAGATACAGTTACAGATATATACAGGTGCTCCTGTTAACATGTAGTACCAGGGTTCAGCAGTTGAGGGACTTAGCCAGACTGCTGAATGCGGTTCACAACAGTTCTATCTGAGATGTTGAGTAGTGCCCTCAGTATACAGACCACAACACCAGCATTAGCCTACTCCTATCGACAAATGCGTGGGTTATTTTAAGTCCCCCAATAGAATGTCGAGAGACTAGACCAACGGTTTAACGTCCCTGTCCACGGACATTGGGCGAAAGAAGCACACAAATACATCCCTCGGGAAGGCCGGGGGTTGAACCCGGGACCTTTGGGTTGGGAGTCAGAGATCTTACTGACTTCGCCAACAATCGCTGATAGCAAGCTTATTAGTAGAAGGACTTCACTTAGATGTTGTAAGATTATGCATTTTGGGCGGTGTGACAGATCTGGAAGCTGATAGTAAACTGCACAATAGTTGTGTTCATATAATGTGATGGAGGTGAAAGTTTATACTAAGACGATAATGCTCAGCAGCTATTTATAATTTTGTGACTGAAGTATCAACTGACAGTGGTGCAGGAGTACTATGATAGTGATGTGAACAGTGTCGACAGTGGAATCACAAGAATGACAGTGACAACAATTCATAGTGATGTCAGTGATTGACAGTACTGGTAATGATAGTAATAATGATGATTTGTGCCGGTAATGGCAGTGACAGCGACTGCCAGTGCTGGTAGTCACAGTGACAACGACATGTAGATGAGTGTCACAGCCTTGCCAAATGCGAATAATGTTAGTGAACGTTGATCAGTAGCCGTTTGATATTCTTGGTAATACGTGCACAAAAGGGGGTGGTGGGGTGGAGCTTAGATCTGAAACAATGGCTGTTGTATTAATGGAAACGTCGGCACAGCCTTGTATTAATGTCTGTTTAAAATCTTATGAGTTAGTTTGTTTAAAAATACGTAATATATTTCAACAAATGTGAATTTTGTAAGCCATTTAATAATTTAGTATGCTGTGAAATACATGTATGTTGAAGAATTATTTGTTTGTTTTGTTTTGCATGACCCATTTGGTTTGCTAACTGTTTGTGT
Source organism: Epizoanthus scotinus (assembly GCA_024757865.1). Lineage (NCBI taxonomy): Eukaryota > Metazoa > Cnidaria > Anthozoa > Zoantharia > Epizoanthidae > Epizoanthus > Epizoanthus scotinus. The sequence goes on along the minus strand of JANUFV010126338.1, from coordinate 4,925 downwards.
CTGTAATTGTTTGTTTCTTGTGTATCAGTTTGTTATTTCTTTGTTTTCTGCTGCTTTATTTTAAGATGCGCACTTTATTTTCAGTCAAGTTTCTTTGCTATTTATTTTTCATCTGAGTATTGATTTTGATTCATTTTATCTGCAGCATGAAATATTGCAGCACTAAACCATTAAATTGTTTTCCAACTTTATAATCATTGACTGCTGTTGATTTTCTTTCTTCTGCTATTTATTACATGGTAACTATTGAAACATGTTGGCAATGACTTATCACGGAGTCAGTGCTAAACAGCAAAGACGCTTGTAGCTTTCACGAGGTAGACACATCAATAATTGCTAAATATCTATATAAGAGCAATACTCTTATGTTCTTCAGGTGCTTGTCTTTGCCGTCGAACTGTCTTGTTGCTTTATTCGTAGATATCGTCATAGAAAGGTTGTGTCTGTGGATCCTCCTGCCTTGGAGGAGACAACCTCTACAACTTCTCAACCTGGGTATGCTAACTGACCTGTATCTATGTGTCTGTCTGTCTCTCTCTCTCTGTCTCTCTCTCTGTCTGTCTGTCTGTCTGTCTGCCCTGCATGATCCACTTCCCTTGTCTACTCCCTTTTATATATTTTCAACTTCATCTTGTATCCTACCATCGTGGGTTCTTGTGCCCTTACGTCGGCCAGTTCACATGTCTAGTGTACTCCATCTGCATGTCATTTCTCAACGCTGTCGCTCAGTTTTCTCAACCCTGCCAATCAATGGAAACTATTTTGTAGATGATGATGATGATTATAATAATGACGATTTTAAAATCTTAAAATGTCTTTATGCTCATATCCGTGACTGTACCTTCTTTGCTCCTCTCGTTTGGAGAGCACTGTATTTCTCTTGTCAAGAGAATGCGCAAACGTGTATTTGTACCTGTGAGCGTTGTATGTGCGAATGTACATATGTATTCATGACCATAAAATATTAAAGTTAAATTTAACGCGATCTTACTATTTTTTTTTAATTTTACCTCTTTTAAATTTTACAATTTTACAACTTTTAATATTGCACTTGCATTGCGCACTTTTACGCCACTGTCGGCAAGATCATCCTCAACTGTTATACATGACTATGCGTGTGTGTGTGTACGTTAGATGTATGTTTGCACATTTGTATGTGTGTATTTGTGTGCTAAGTACTGCTTTATATCCGATTCAGACCCATACAGATTCTGCGCAAGCATTAGCATCAGTATAATACCATCCAGCGTGGATTTTTACTGTCTGTGTCCTTTCTCTATACTTTTATGTTTATCCAAGATATTTGGAAACGAATAGGGAGAGTTGAATGTTATTGTGGGTTGTCCTCTACCCTTAGCATACAGAAACCAAACCCGTTCCACAATCAAGATGAATACAATTTGCTCACTTATCAATGTCATGTCTTCTTTTTCTCTGACGATGGGCAAGTTCTTGGAACATCAGCTCAAATGTTCAACTTACTCTCACGTTGGTGATCATTGGACACCAACCTTTAATTGATGAATGCCGTTTATGATATATCTTCATCCTGAGATTTCAACTGATATGCAACAATTTGTAGGCACTAGCTATTATAGCTTGTGCACCTTGGTATTAGCGGAATAACACAAGCATAGCCAACTCCAACTCCAAAGCAGCATACAAAAAGGGAAAATTATTCAGATTAATCCTCCATGCGCTTTGATCATTGTAATAGTAAAAGAACGTGTTTCCTTTTGATTCTACAGAAGACGAAGTTGGCGAGGCAAGAGACGCCATCGATATGCTATTATTGATGATGATGATGACGATGATGAAAAGGCTGAAAGCATGGAAATGTTGCCAAAGGGTAGGGTTTATTCTTGTAATATGGTTTAGGAAAAAACCATAAGTAATATATCAAAAACAAATGCAAGTGTTTCGTTAGCCGTTCCAAACACAGAGAAACAAATGAAAGCACGAGGCAGCTTCGGCTAATGAAACACGAAGCACGAGTTCTGGATATGGCTTCTCCAATGGATCGAATATTGTCACATATAATCTATGGAAGAATGTTATAGTCGATGATTTTTTGCATAATACATTATTTAAATGGCTGAAGCAAATGACATTCACAATTTGTGCGATTTATTGTGTAATCGGGTAGATTACAGTGGAAATGTAGTGATAATAGCGAGGTAGTGGAGTAGTCCAAGGGTTCGGCATTCGAGACCTACTCTTGGCACACAAAAAGGAAAAATCATTATCATAGGGCATTTGCATTTTTTGTCTTGATTTAATAATGTGTAATTTTTCTTATTTCGTACAGGAACCTTGATGCCCAATGAAAATGCAGAGGAAAATCACGCGTGAGTTTGGATATGTGATCCAAATCATGCGTGGTTTTCATCTGGGTTTTCATTGGGTATCATTCAAGGTTCATGCATGTGACCAAATACTATTCCCACCATTAGCTAATAACATCATGAATTATTAATGAGTTTAAGAGTAAAAAGGAATTCGACTATACTTACTAGCAGAGATCAATAACTGGCGTACTGTCTTTGCTTTCCCATCTCTCCAGGCAAATATTTTAACAGCAGTATGATGTTGAGTGACTCTGATGAAGATAGCGATGAAGAAACAACACTATTTGAAGCAAAGAAGCGAATCATGAACGGCCACAGTACATCCAATGGTTTTATTGGAAGGAAAGACACGTGACGTCTTCTACAGAATATCCTATCATTGCCACCCACCCCACGAATATATTTTTACAAATACATACAAATGACAGCAGTAAGATGACATAGCCGTTTAAAAAGTGATGGGAAAGGGTCTTATACAGATTACTACCTCATGAGGCGAATGACACAATGGGACGCCCTACAGGATTTGGGGCTAACAGTAATCTGACAAACATTGTTGGAAAATTTAAACAACACACCAAAAGTAGAGGCAGCAGGTCCAAGACTGCCTTTGAATTTTAGTTCTTAACGTAGATATGAGTACTGATACTACGTTGTCAGATTTTGATAGTGGCGACTATAGAATCAGTTCAACAGTAGAATTAGCTATTCATAAAACGATTTTAGATCGTTGTTTTGATGTAAGAACTTTTAATAGGTGAAGATGAAGGAACAAATTGCACATTTACATTCATGTTCATGTTTACCAGACCACAGGAGAGTATTCCACTCATACGTGCCTTCCTGGCTCAAAACCGTCCAGGCTTGAAAGTCGATACTTCGCTTCACAGAACCACGCCAAGTGCATGATCCATTTGGGCTACTGTACAATTTCAATTTACCGCATGCCGCCATCTTGAATTGTGTGTTGGTTGTCACCACTACCAGACCCAACTCTTGCTGCGAACGCTGATATCGACCGAGATTGAAATCTCGTGGCCATTTTAGAATGATGGCGCACGGAACATTTTAAGCAAAGACAAAGCAAAATACATCGCTTAGCATTGGTTCTACGTATAATTGTCGACTTTAAATGTCCAATCACGACTAAGACAATATCACGTTTTATTTGGAAGCAGAAATATTTTTCAGTTAAGGTTCTTTTTATCTAAATATATAATTTAGTTTTGGGTTGCTCTGGCAGAGATGTTTGTAATATAATTTTTGCATGTAAGTTCTTTAGTCGGCCCATGTCGATAGTTTAACGTACGCGCATTCCTCCCATACGTGACCCATAGCTACCCACGTGCTTGAGTTACTGTATTGGTTTGTAGTACCAACCGGTTCAAGGTTTTCTTTATTCTCATTTTTCCCATTGATATTCTTTTTAATTATTTATGCAGCGGGTAAAGCAAGTTTAGTTTTTGTTTTATATTTTAATAGTTCCGCAATATGTTTGCCTGACGTTTGCCAAGACGAAATGTTTGATTTCATGAATATCCTGTACAGTGTTTACTGCGTATTTTCTTGAACCCCAGTTCGCACTACTGGTAATTATCATTCACCTGTGATTCTATTTCTCTTAATAGTCGTATCTGTACATTCGTAATGCAACCACAATACTTTCTTGTCCACAATTATATGGTCGTTGTAAGTTTTCAAATGTCAGTTTCTCTAGTGTGAACGTGGGTTGAGCTATAGGCGATAAAGGAATATACCAATACCCATTGAAAGAAAGACGTTACATACGTATTCGCGATACTAAGTTGGCAATGTAACGCGAGTGATGATAATCGCAGCAGAAAACGAATTTGTATTACTTTACAATTGTTTAGAATAGGCATCGAACTGGCTGAAAACTGAAACTTCACGTATGCACAGCGAACTCGGCAATGTAAATATGCTTTATTGCAGTAATTACTTCTTATGTGAAAAAAATGAACTCGCAGATGAATTACAGAAAAATAAGAGATTTGTGTTTATTGTATATGAAATAATTCTGTATCGAATGAGGCGTTATGCGCTTTGTTGAAGGTCCACATTTTCATTTGTGGCAATCTTTCATTGAAACTTGTCAAATGATACGTCGTTCCAAGCATTATTTTGTAACTTGTTTTTTCAGTGAATGTAAATTCGGTTACAGGTTTAAGAATAAGCTAGGTAACTTATGCAGAGTCCAAACACTAGTAAGTTATATCAACGTATACGTAAGTTGTATAAAGTGTATCTGTTACTTCCTCTCGTCCAATATGAACGACTGACAGGATTTCCATTTGCGCTTCTTTCCATGGTACACCTTCGCTTTCAAAAAAGTACGTGAATGTACTTTTTCCTAAATAACAATTGGCCAACTAAGGCACCAATAATTAACAATGTGCCCAGTATTGGCAGATGGTAATATATATTATAGCATAATATAACATAATAAAGTATTGTTCAGAAAGAGACTAGTTTCTTGTTGTATTAGTATAGGAAATACCACCGTTCGAGAAGAATTAATGAAAAATATCACGAGTATTTGATGAAAGTGTCAGTAAT